>JAYKAV010000026.1:2972-67372 GCA_035582835.1 Phoebastria nigripes
GAACCCCCCCCCACACCCTTAGTTTTTATACTGAGCATGACGTTACATGGTATGGAATACCCCATTGGCCAGCTGGGTCAAACACCCCGGCTATGCTCCCCCCGCCAGCTTCCCATGCACCTGGCAGGGCATGGGAGGCCGAAAGGTGCCCAGTGCAAGCACCACCCAGCAACACAGAAAACACCAATGGGCCATCAACGCTCCTATTGTACTAAACCCAAAACACAGCACACTCTCCCCAGCTACTGGGAAGAAAGTTAACTCTGTCCCAGCCAGAACCAGGACAGCGGTTTCCTTAATCATGCAGAAAATGTAATTTCAATTGACGTGTAATGAAATAGTTGAAACAAAGAATGAATATCAGTATTTTAGTGTAAATCTACATATAGTGCAGAACATCACAGGGCCTCCAGAGGGAATGAAAATGAAAATTGACTTGTTTAGACTTTCCTAGAGCCATCCCCTTTCCCCTCTGCTATTCAAGTCTGGCACAAGCTAAAAGACATATGGGCCAACAATTAGGCGTGTGATTGATTTAACTGGAAGCTGTTATCTTAGGACTTTAGAAAAATTAAGATATGTAAAAAATGTAGACACAAACTTTGGGACCTTATTCTTGAAAAAGTTTTCCTGATTCTTTATTTCTGGTACAGTTGTTAGATAACATTTTACAGCACTGCTTGATTTATTGTCACTCTTTCAAGCTTTAAGGTTTTACCATATTTCATTCAACTCACTAAGTAGTAAAACACACAATTGAATACCAGTATTTAAGTTTTCTTCCTCATGGTTTCTTAAGAAATTTTAACCTAATTTAATAGTGAAGATTCAAAATCAGACACATTTCATGACCAGTAATGTAAATGAATAGTATAACTCATGACTAATGCATTACAAGCTTCCATTCCACTTTTGATCTCATATTGTGACTACGAGTGGATAACTTAGAATCAAAGTTAATACGAAAATATAATTTAGCTTTAAACAGAGAAAAAATGTCTTTCATGGTGTGTAAGCACCAAATTTATGTTTACCTCTCACTAGCACTTTATCTGTATTGGTCCAAAAAGTTTTATTAAGCACATTTGGGAATATGACTTTTAGTTATCTGGAAGAGATAAGCTGTTTAAAACCAGAATAAAAAGAAAACCTAAAAAGTGCGCACCAAGATGCTAGTGAAAAAGCACATGTCTATGAACTATTCACACAACAGCTTCTAGCTTGGTACTGGAACTGTGAAGATTTGCCAGTTCAGGCTACTTTACCTCTGAAGTGCAAAGTACTTGTGAGCAAAATGCTACTGTAGCAGCTCTTCCAGTTATAGATGGAATTATTCACATCACTTTCATGATCTGCTTCCATTCTTGATGAATCAATCTGTATTTCATTATCCTATGATAAACATACATTTCCATTCCTTATCCTTAAACATTTCCACTTCATGTACATGTGGGTCTAGAATTATTGTTCTGGACATGCATGATGTTTAAAAAAGATATTTGAAGGCAAAAACTCGTGATGAAATATGGGTATACAATTCTTCATGGCTTGTTCATGATCCAAAGAGTGACTGTCTTCATGTGGGTAATTGCAGGAAAAAAAAAATTACTCCATGTTAGATGATAGTCTAGCAAAAAGAGGGAATGAAAAACTGAAGTCCATAGATTTCACAAGCAGCAACAGAACAAAGATGCATGCTTTAGAATAAAGAATCTACACAGTTTATTCTTGACTCTGTATCTGTAAATTAAAGGTATTTGTATTTCTTAAATATCATTTGACTTTGCCTCATTCTAGATATCTTGAAGATAGCAGGTAAAATTTCTAAAGTCAAGAGAAATACTTTCCAGACTTTTAAGGTATGACTGACTATGTATGCAAGTCACTCCTCATTTGTGTGGAGCACTGCTATGCCTGAAATTGTGTCTCCAGTATAAGAGCTATTTCTCCCTAAATAAGTTAGGGAAAATAAGCTGATATGAAATTTGTTGATATGTTGGATGTATCGACTAAGTAAGTTGATATGAAATTTGACATTTTCTATGTATAATCTGACAGTAGAACTAAAACTTTTTTTTTTTTTTTTACATCCAAGGAGACTACATTTTAGAGAAGAAATAGATGAAGACAAATGAGGTGTTTTTTCTTGAATCACATGCAGCTTTCTGTGGCATGCTGTGGATTTCAAGCTACAGGGCATATAGTTTTAGATCCAGTCACAGCTATCTGTAGCATTTATTATGCCCATATGTAAACACTCAAAAAGAGAACTGGCAAGATTCAGGGAAAACTGCCAAGTTATGTAAGACTTAAAATGACAAACTGTTGACATACTCTACAATCAGGGTTCAGATTGTCCCTGGCAATTGAATTTGTGCAGTGGAAGGACTTGGGGGAGGGAAAGGGTACAAATATTCACATATGTGAGCTCCATACAAGGACCACAGAAACGGTAGTCTCAGCAGATGCTTCGTCTGGAAGGTTTTCTGTGACATTCCTGATACCTAAAAGGAACAGGGAGGGGATGGGATATGATGTTGCTTTCCCTGTGCTTCCCCCCTACCAATGCACTTGTTGACAAAGTGGACTAGATGAACGAGAGGAACTTGCTTAGTGTATTTCCACTGTACATAACCTCTGCATATCAAACCAGAAGACCTTTTATATTCTAGCATATGCATATTCTCACCACCTCCCGTCTTTTTTCCATGGAATAATTCTCTTGAGCTCTGCTCCCAGGTCTCACTTTCTCTACATGTAAATGCCTGTTGTAGGCTCCTAAAGAAGCTAGCTGACTGACTTTGTCTGCCCCAAAGCATGGCAAATGAGCAGCTTCACTACCTTGAACCTTCCCTGTCACACACTCCACACACTGTAAACTTTCCAAGGCAGACATGATTTTTTTTTTCCCAGTGTATAAACACTTAGAACATCATAGGTGCATTCTGACTTTAATAAACCTTATTACAATTATTTATCCTTATAGTAAAGAGAATGGGTTTGGCAGCTCATGGATGCAAGATAAAAAAAATCTGCTGGTAGTTCCCTCTCTTCCACAGGGATTTAGATACTTGCACTGATCTTTGTTGTCAACACTGAATAGCATAGCAAGGTGACTGTTCTCCATATCACTGTATCTGAAACAATTTATAATTTTATACATTAAAATTAGCACCTTGCACTTCAGAACTTATCTGAATGAGTACCATACTTTCCATGAAAACTTGTAAATCTGCCATCTTCTCATTTAAATCCCACCTCAGTCATGACAACACTACCTTCTGGCAGAAATTAAAGAAAAGGTAAGCTGAAACAAATGAGCTTTATGTTTTAGGTTACCTCACCCTCCAGCCCTTGAGGCAACTCTGTTTCTGCTTCATCTACCCCAGTAGTCTGTCTTATATGTAATTCTTGCACACACAAGGAAACGTTAAAGAACAGTATTTTGCTTTAATACGTTATATTTCAACAGTGTTTGCTCTTAGGGAATTTAAACAGCTTATTTTCTGAAACATATTGCTCAAAGTTGTGGGTTTTTTTTCTGATTGATTTTTCTTCCCAATCAAGGCACCATGTTCTCGGTAGGCATCTGGGGTCAATGCTCTGTTGCTAGGCAGTGGGGATTAGTGGCTCTTTATCATGTGGGATTATAGGAAACCTCATGGAATCGGCCACAATTTGGGACCCTGGAGTCAGTCCCACCATTCCTTCCGCTCCGTTGCGTAGTTTCCTGGTTGCAACATTATTTTCAATTTTTTGTGTTTCAGAAACATTTTCAAACTGCTGTCAGACTGGATGCAGGAAGCACAGCTGAGCACTATTATCCCAGTGATAACTACTATGAAAAGAATATTTCAGGTGTTTTGGCAATTGTTCAAGTTACGTGCTTTTGAATCAAATTAAACTTCCTTACTGTTATAGCTGCTCTTGGAGACAGAAGAAAAGGGTGGACTGGGCATCTCCTTCTGCTTCCTCTTGAACTTCCTTTCTCAGCTTCATGGATCAGGAGAGTGCTGCACACTTGGGATGACCAGAGACAGCTAGAGGTCTTTACATTTTTTATTTCAGGAAACAGTTATTGAACTCGCTTTTTGAACTACAGCAGTTAGCATTGACTAGACAGGTTTCCCTCTGTATTCAGAAGTGTGTGAGCATCATTATTTGGAAGCTAACAGTCAATAGCTGATCATTTAGATGGTGAAAAATGAGCAACCTGTCAGATGTCTGGATCTTCAGTGTACGGTATGTGGGATTGAGCTAGCAAAAGTCTAAAAGGCTTACTGCACAAGGATGGACAATTCTGCCATCCACTGTAATATTTTAGTATTTACCAAACACATCTCCCCATAGCTGTTACTGTGGACAAAGATTTCCTTATTTCGTGTTCTGAGGATAAAAGTAATATAAGATGTCTTACTTAATGACTGTGACATTCCTGTCCCTGTGGCTTCACGGTAGATCCAAAGCTGCTCCCCTGGATGTGTGCAGTGTTTTCAGGAGAGCTTGACCTTACAAGGTAATTTCATCTTGTTCACTGGATGCTATTGCCTGTGCAGGCATGCACTGTGGTGATTTATTGGGGAAATTTTTATTTAAGGTTCTCAGAGCATGTGTATATGTTGGAAACATGACTGAGAGGCCACTGCTTGCCTTTAGAGTTTTTGTCATGGCTTCACTGTCACGTGTCCCAGGAAATACCTTTTCTGCTTCATTCATCTGCTAGCAGTTTGTAGATATGGATGTCTCACTGACAAGTGGTAAGATGAGACTGAACTTGCTCTGTCTTGTGAGGCCAGATACTTCGGGATTTCTTGATGAGGCTGCACATAAACACATAGTATCAAGGCAGGAACAAACTCAGAGTCTATGGACTTGCTATCAAGATGAAGTCACAAGTGGATCATGATTATGCACCAGCATTTAAGTAGGATGGAGTTACTCTATTAGGATAAAACTTGAACAGTAGAGAACATGTAGTAAGCAAGCAGCAATTGGGATTGGGAGTACAGTGAGAACAGTTTTGAAATATTTATTCAAAATAGAGATGCATCAACACAAATCTTATAGTAGATTACTGATTTTGGAATATGGTTATAGATTTTTTAGAGCAGAAATTAAAACTCAAGATAAAATTAGAAAAGGTTATCTAAATGTGAATATAAAACAGATTATTCACATAAAGCTGATACATATTGATTTATACTGAAACTAACTTTCTTATGTAAATAAGGCCCTAGATTGTAGAGTCCAGGCACCTAGGTGTCTAGAACCAGGTATGTCCTGTTTACTAACAGTCTCCATATAACCTAGAATAATAAAGGACTGATACTTGACTAGAGTTACTGAGAGATATCATAACATACATTTGAACAAGGAGAGCAAACAAAACCAAGATGAATATTAAACAAATGTAACAGATCCTCCAAGAACCTCAAGTTTTAGCTTAGGAAAGGATCTGCTTGCTATTATTTTTATTTTTCAGGGTGACTTATTTATATTAGAAGTATATATACAACACAGGTTCACTGTTCTGCTTTTCCCTTTTCTACAGCAGAAACAGCAGCTCTCATTTAGCAATCCTATTCATGAGTTATCTTTCCTTTTTTTCATTGGTGAAATTACATCCAGAAGCATTGAACAGTCACTGTACATTCTATATAAATATAGATGGAAAAATGCCACATTCACTAGAACTGAGTTCTTTACCTCAATTTAAATCCCAAGAAATTATTTCTGCTACTTGCCTGTTATGGATTTTATTAAACCAATATCCACTAATGAATTTCTACCATAACAGCAGATGGTTTGCTGGCAGAAAGGAAGCTTTGCAAGAAGTAATTTCCTCTTCTGTTTGTCCCACACAGTTTCAATCTACCTCTTACGATCATTTTTAGAAAAACTCAATAGTGTGATTATAATTCTTTGTCATTTAATTGATAAGATTACTTCTGTAATTCCAGGCAATTGCAATACAGATAATTGTAGTTTAAAATCATCTCAGGTCTCCAGCTCCCCACATGGGCTGACATCCCAGGCCAGCCTTGTCCCACCCTCGTCCGCAGGGAGGTGTCTGATCTCTGGGGTTGGGGCTGCCCCCCCAGCTGCCCTGCTCCTTGGCTGGGGCAGTGGGATGGGACAGGCTGCCTGGCCCTGCCACACCACCCTGGAAAGCCGCTGCCACTCCTAGTCCCCAGGGAGACCCTACCCCACACAGCACCCTGATATGATGATATTAACATGAGCACTTTTCATTGTTTCATCATGTGTCCATCTTTCGTCTGATGTTCTTGAAGTTATGCTCAAAATGGGAGTCTCCAGCAACACCCTGTCTTGGAAAGCCCATATTGAGGGCCAAGCAGCTCGAGGCTGGAAGAATGCACCTGCAGCAACCACACGATGTGGTGCTGTGGCAGCAGAGAAGGCATGTGAGCATCTAACTTGTCTCCTCAGTCTATGCCTTCATAGAAATCATGGAAGGTACAGCTAAAATAATGTAAAAATATTATCTACTCAATTTTCCCAATGCAAATTTTGATAATCTGTTCTTAATCTCAACAGATGTTGAGATGTTTCTAAGAAACTGCAACTGTTAGTGCACGAATTCCCCAATCAACCTGTCCAAATATTTTTCTGTTCACACAGTTAGAAAGTTTTCTTATAATATAACCTATGTGTCTTTTACTGTTTTTAAGCCAGCTGCCCTTTATCCTACTTATAATGAGCTCCTTTGACAAGTCTGGTGTTTCTACTGTTGGCAAACATTCATCTTGCTTTGCTACAATACATCCAAAATGACAAAGCCCCCAAGTCCTAAGTCCCAAAAGTCCATAAAATTGGCCACTTATAAGTTAAAATACAATATGTAAGCATTCTACAAATACTGCTTTTCCATGTAGGCAATCAGACAGGAAGAAGCATGGGCAAGAAACCTGGGTAATTAAAATGGACAATGTTTTCTGATTCATCTTCCTGCTGGAAGACAGAATTTGCTTGCCTTGATGGAGATCACATCAGTTCTCATGCTTAAATATAAATCTAATGGAGAGAATCATTGTACTACATACTAAGCTCTTTACCAGACAGTTTCTCCATGCCTCTGGAGCCCCACTATTACCCTTGACACTGGCTATTGCCAGGTATATAATTCTATTAAAGCAAGAGGAAGGGCAAACAGGTAGTACAAAGTATCAGGGAGAAAAAATCTTATCTGTAGGGCCAGCACATGTTCCTAACATATCCCCTCTCTATTTTATTTTTTCCTTTGAGGAGTTCTGTGCATTTTCAGATGAGCTTCCTGGCTGGTTTGCTATTGGAAACTTAATTGTCGTCTTTGTGTCCCTGTGAACAGAACCATTTTCTTTGTCAAATTTCTTCATCCCCCTTCCTTACTCTTTTCACAGCTTCAGTGTGATGAACATTGCTAGCCCCATTAGAAAAGATGTTAACTTTTTCAATAGAAGATTTTCAGTGGAGTGGAACACTTTAATTTTAATTTTGCAATCCATAGAACTTTGAATTTATCAAGAGAATATACCATTCTCTTGCTTCTTTATGTTGATTTGTGCTTCAGCATCAATATTTCCTGTACATTATTACCTTTATTCCCATGATAATTTTTTTTTTCCTCTATGCTATGAATAAGGTCAAAGTGAGTCCTTTTGGGCAGCATATAAAACACCTATTAAAGTTTTCTAAATTAAAATTAATTTTTGTTTTAAAATTATTGCAGTCTTTCTCATGAATATAATTCTTCCTGTTTAGATTGTTAGTGATCTGCCTTTAGCTCAGCTGGTGCATGGTTGCAGAATGTGGTATCTTTTCTCTCTCTTCATTGGATGGTCTATGAAACTAACCAATAACATGTAAATTGCAAAGATATGAATTTTATGCAGAAGATACTCTGTGTGATATTAAGTCTTAGTGAATATTGCATGTATTAGTTCTACTGTTTCTGCTTGCAAGTAGAGCTCAAATATTCCACTGCTCATTGACTCTAAAGTAGGAAAGTTTCTGCAGTCAGGTAAAAACACTTCAAAATTTTAATTAATGAAATATTAATGATTTTTCCTAATATTTTTTCATTTCTTGCTATTAGACAAATTCTTACAGGTCAAATCTACAAGTGATGTAACCTAAAGCACATTCTTTGACTCGACTGAAACAGTGTGTGTTTGTATCAGCCAAAGACTTGGCTCGTATCTTTGGAAATTCCCATACTGGCAGAACAGTCAGATTCCTCAAGAACTTTGAAACAATTACTTCTCTTTCTTGACTCTTTGACATTTCTGTTTAATCATTTCCTTGCCTCTCTGTAGTACCTCAGTAGGATAGCTTCTGCAGCAGTTGCCCAGTCTTCACAGGGGATGGCCATAAACCCCTCTTCCTGCAGTTATTCTGACTTGTACTTGAATCACAGAATTACAGAACTGTTTAGGTTGGAAGAGATGTCTGAGATCTTCTAGTCCAATGCCCAACTGCTCAAGCAGGGTCACCTAGAACAGGCTACCCAGGACCATATCTAGTTGGATTTGAGTATCTCCATGAATGGAGACTCCATGACCTCACTGGGCAACCAGTTCCAACATTTTTTACTGTGAACATTTTACACTCTCACAATAAATTTTTTCTTCTTGTGTTCAGATGGACTTTCATGTTTTCTAATCTGTTGCTATTGCCTCTTGTCCTGTCACTGGGCACCACTGGCTCCCTCTTCTTCATTCCCTCCCATCAGGTATTTATACATACTGATCAGATCCCCCCAACCCTTCTCTTCTTCAGGCTGAACAGTCCCAGCTCTCTCAGCCTCTCCTCATATGAAAGATGCTCTAGTCCCTTAATCATCTTCATGGCCTTTTCCCAAGTTGCTAATTTTCTTGTCCACAGTTATAACCCCTGCCTGAAAAAGAACTTCCTACTTCTTTACTTTTTGGAATCAAAACTTAAACACACTTTTTTTTTTTCTTCTGTAGTTCATTCCTTGTTTAATGTTTGGTTTTTTAAAAGTTTGTAATAAAACCCTTGAAGCATAGACCACTATTTGCCTGAAAGAATATTAAGAGCAGTAGAGGTAAAACAGTGTCCAGAGATATATAGTATATAACCAGATGCTGCCAGATTTTCATTTTTCAAGTTAAAAAGTAAAATTATATTTTATTTTCATCAACCATTTGATTACAACCTCCCTCTATCAAATGCCGCATGCTATTCTCAATGGCAAAAAAATGAAGCTTATTAGATTGGCAATGTTATGAACTAGATGACTTTTGGATGTTGTACATTGAAACATACTCTTCAGAAAAAAGAGGWAAGAAAGCATTTTGAAAGCCTTGAGCAATGCTTTGTCTTCCCTGAAGCAGCCCAATCTTAATTAAACTCACTTAATTTAATTAAAACTATTATTCAAATGTGCTATCTTGCAATGGAGTTAAGAAGATGGAATGTATTTCTTTTTTTTTCTCTTTTCTTCAAAATTAACTACTGTACTTGGGTTATGCTGATGAGATAACTGAGCACTGTGCCCAGTTATTGTGAGATCAGCACTGTGGGATTCATTAGAGATGTACTGTATTTCTGCTGGAAAAGCTATTATTGCATGCCTTGAAATACAGTGGCATCCAGAATAAATACTTGGTGYAGCCTGACTCCCACAGATTTTGAGAACCATGTGAGCTGTAAGTTGGTTGTGTTCTGCTCAGACCGGCCACTTGAGAACAACCTGTTCTGCACAGTGGGCTGCCCATCACCATCAGTTAGAAATCTTTAATAATGGGCTGATGCCAAGGTAGTATAATCAGACAAGAACAGCTGCAGGGCTCTGCTGGCAGTTTCTACAGATCCTCCTTGTTTCTTCATCAGGTTATGGGTATTAAGAATTGTGCACAGGCAAGAGCTTAGCATAGGAAATTGCACATTGACATTTAAGTTTACTTGTCAGAAACGGGTGATTTTGCTCTGTCAAAGCAGGAGCATGTGCAATAATCATTAGAAGAAATATCTGTTCTCCAGCAAAGTAGGCTTCCTAATGCACATTCTGCTGGATGAAGGGTAACCACTGCAAACTCCGTTTGAAACGCAGTGCCTTTGCTGGAGTAAGACATTGTAACTGGAGATGCATATAAGTATCTGGTAACTGTCTCAGTGATTTCCTGGGGTCTTGGAAAAGACTTCAAGCAGTGAGATTTCAATGCCCTTTTTTAGGAGGGGGGAGGGAAGGAAAACTGGCACATGCTACACAGACTTTTAGGAACTGTGCTTCCTACAGAACTTGGTACAATATCAGATCTAACCAGGAATTAATAAATAAAAGTACTTATTATTTGATAGCTTTACAGTTTGTGCCAGCATGGGCTGAGTGAAAAAACCCTTAACTCTACTCCCTAGATAGTTTCTGTTTCTTTATCCCTTACTCTTGAATTCCTCTAAAGGTACTATATTTCCTCCCAAAACTGTTTCTTCTCTCTGTTGTGCAATTCTTCAGCTGCATGCACTGACCAGGTACTGTTTGGACTAAGAAAATCTCAACAACTGCAATTGTTCTAAGTGACATCTTTTTGTGAAACTTAAAAGAGACATAAATATACACTTATGCACAATTTAAAAATCCATCATGGCTTTTACATCAGCATCACTCTCAGTCAGTCACTGGTTCCCTTCCGCACTACTACTGTAAGCATTCTACAGCTTAGAATTTCTTCACAGCTCCCTTGTTATGGCTCCACTGGAAAGGTTCAGCACCTGTCATTGCCAGTTCACAGTGCAACAGAGGTTAAATAAACTATTTAGCATTTACATTGCTTTATTCAAAATTTTGATGCTGGTTTACAGCATCTGATGCAAAAAAAAAAAAAATTCCCAGGAAAAATCAAGTCCTGGCAGCAATAATTGCTCATCAGAAATTGGCATTTGGCRTTGAAAACAGTCTGGGGAAAATTGGTTCTCAGACTGGAATTGACACAATCTTCCTTCTTCTGAAGGTAATCCTTATTACCTTAATTGGGGGTAGACACATGAACTGTAATTTGCTTTCTCTCTCACACTGATAAAAATATACTCACAGTCAGACACAAATTCACCTTTGATGAATTATGAACCGTTTAGAATGAAACTTGTCTAACGAGTGAAAATAAACTGGGGAAAAACAGCTGTAATGGTTTTTTGTCTATTAATAACAACAAAGCWAGAACATACTCAATAATAAGGAAAACACTTAGGTCTCTTGAAACAGGAGATTGCTTAATTGAGTCAACACATTTATCTCACTTTCTAAGAACCCCAGTGGAGAATATTTACATCAAAGAAGATCCAAAAAACATTTGTGTGCTTTTCAAATGCCTATTACAAGGTAATCCACAAAGGACCAGCTAGACCTTAAAGACTCCTTTTTCTCAGACAGACTGAAAGGATGACATCACACCCAACCCTGCTTGTACAAACCATGGAGAACCGGGAATATGCTTCTCCTAGATGACTGCTGATTCTTAGGCGTTGGATTTTAAGTCACAAAGAGTAAGAGTTTCTGTAAATATTGACCAATATACCTAGACAGCCACTTCCACAGTTAATTTTAGAAAGACTTTTATAAAGTACAACATCCTTCTTCGTTGCTCTTACTTTGTTGAGCAGTTATCTTATTGTTCCTCTTGCATGGACAGAGATTGATTGCTGTCCTGTCAGTAACAAATTTTCTTAATAAATGGAGGACTGATGAATCTTTTTTCTAGACAAAATACACTCAATTCTCTCAACGGCTTTCCAATATGCCACATTTACAAAGTCTTTTAGCGTTCTTGCTCTTTTTCAGACTCTCCTTTATTTCCATATTTTTCTTAAGGCCTGAGGTAATGAAAACTAAACAAAAAATTCTATCTGAAATCTCACTAGTACAGAATAACTGATTATTGTATTTTAATGCATCCTTGAAAGAGTTCTTTTTTTTTTTCCTGACAGCACCACGAGTTGATAATTTGCTTCTCATCCAATATACATCTCAGGTCATTTCCTGCAGCACTGCTGCTTAAATAGGTGAATGCACTAATCCTTCAGTTTCCCTTCCATAACTGCAATTACCGCAATGAAAATAATTTTGTCACTTTCAGACTCTCTAATTTGTCAAGATCCTCTAGTATTCTTAGAACATCTTTGCAGTCTTTCACATTTTTATGCCATTTGCATATTTTGTAAGCATATTTCCCAGTTCTTCCTCCACACCATTACTGAAATAGTGGCCTTGGGCTCTGGCAGAAGTCAAGTTCTGGACAGATTCCTGGAGAATTCTACTTTGATATGCCCCTAATTTAATAGTCAAATACCATTAGCACTTTTGAGAGTAATCTTCCAACCAGTTGGGTTCACATTAATGGTAATAACACCTAAAACAAAATTTCTCATCTTGATTAGAAAAATATTATATGAGAATATCATGTACCAAAAGCCCTGCTTAAACATTTACTGCTTCTCCCCACACGCTAGGTCATTTATCCTGTCAAGGAAGGAATTTAGATTAGTTTGATATGACAAACTCATGTTAGCTTTTTATATTGCCTCATTATCTTCTAGATATCTGCTTTTAAATATTTGTTCAGAAATATTTCAGTGGACCAAAGTTAGGTTGACTGTTCTACAATTCCCTGAGTTCTCCTCTTCCCTTTTAAAAGATAGATTCTACATTTATCCTGCTCCTCTGGGGCCTTACCAGTCTTCCATGAATTTTCAGAAATAATTGATTATGGCTCAGAAATTGCTTTGGCTAGTTCTAAGACGGATTTTGTCAGGCCTTGCTAACTTGAACACATCTATCTTATTTGAATGTTATTTAGATTGTCCTTCTCTTCTTCTAGCTTGAATGTCTACCTCTTCATTGAAATTAATTTTTAAAATTCTGGCCACAGTTAACCTTTCTAGTGAAGACTGAAGCAAATAAACTCATCTTCAGCCTTCTTTGTGACATTTGCTCTCCTTTTTCTGCTGGTTAATGGTCCTAGAAGTCCCTTTTTCATACTCTTCAGACTTATTTCTGAAACCCTAGCTTGCTGATTTTGCACTCACACTTTCTTCTGCTTTAATTTGGTCTTTATTTTGGTTTTATTTTCAGGTTCCCCCAGAGATCGCATTTTTATGTTCCTATAGAGTATTTCTGAGCAAACACCTCAACCACCTATTTCTTGTCTTTTTTATTATTATTATTTGTAGATCTTGAAATATTTTCCAGTGAAGACACAGAACCCTTGTGTAGCAAAATGTAGATTACTGACAAAAAAGAGTATTACCTTTCATTGACTGTCTAGAAGTAGTCCATCTACCTCAGGGCTGAAAATCAGTAATCTAAAATTATTGAGTATATATACTCCCAGTTCTTTTGACTATCAGTTCCAGGGACACTTGAGTATATATAGCAATATATATATTCACAATATATATAATAATATATTATACAATACCAGGAATACAATATATTATACAATACCAGGAAAATTCCTGTTTGATGTTCACTATCCCAGTATATTACAGTGCACTTCAAGCCAGTATAGGAGTGGATTAAGCTTGCTATAGTCCTCAGGCTGCACATTTTTCTCCACTGGCAAAGGCTTCTAGTATTTTCATCTCTGTCTTTGGGTAGTGTCATAATGAATTCTTGCACTTTACCTTTCAAAATGCTGCTACTTGCTATAAGTTAGTATAAGAGCTCCTGGGTAGCATTCAGCCTCCTTCCTTCCTTTGATTTTTCTTAAAGAGAAGATTAAAGCATTTTCCAGAGATATTCCACAAAAGACAATTTGATTGTTTTACTTCAGCAGAAGTTCAGAAGATCAATACGGAGATGCATGTTTTCCTTCATTGATAAGATCTGCTCTCTACTCAGAACAGTTCTTCGCAGAAAATAATTAATGTCTTGTATGGGATTTGACCACCTGTCCAGATTTCCAAAGCTAGCAGAAGAATTTTCTTCTTACAGACTCAGCTCTTACATCCTGATTTTGGTTCTAATGAGGATCTGAGAGTGTCTGGAGAAGATGGTAGCCTATTCAAAACTCTTTCCTTCTCYGTTAAAACGAGCACACTTGGCACCAGGAGACCTCAAAGATGGAAAATGGAGGCGACACATCATGTGAGTTGTACTCCCAGGAGTGAAAGAAATCCATTTTACTCAGGGGAATCTTACAGGAGCCCTTCTTTCAGAGTTCCTCGCCATCTACCTGGACATAGCAGCAAAAGAGCCCTTTTGACAAAGGATACTTGCCTCAGAAAATGCTACAAAGAGTGACTCATTACTGTATGAATAGCTTTAATGCTCGCCAAAATGTATAAAAGAAATGGCTATGCATTATATGCTGATCCTTGGAAAGAATCAAGTGAAATTCTGAAATGCAGCAGGAAAGTTGATAAAATAGCTAATGTTCTTGGGTGGTAACACTTCCTTAGTATGCTATTTATCAAGTGACTCAAGCCATCAAAGAAGAAAGATTATGTCAATTCCCAGGAAACTGTGCCTAAGCAAAAATGCAAATATAACATAGACCTTCATGACTAACAAGAGACACACATCTTCACTTCGAAGACGTTTAGAAGTACACACCAGGAGTGGGAAAAAAAAGAAGGTTTTGGGTGATATATAGTGGGTCACGGGTGGGTTTCATGTATTGTAAAGAGACAGAATGATTTTGATTTCAGGAGAGACTGAGAATGTAAATTGTTTTGTTCTCTGAATTGATTCAGCTGTTCTTGAGAGAGAAACCTTTATTTATTTATTTATTTATTGTAGGCATGAATTGGATCTTTCCAGTTTACCTGCATATATGCATACTATCATCAACTGATAATAAGTAACAACACCTTATAAAAACTAGTATGTTATTTTTACAGTTCGGTTGGGATAGGTACAGTACAAAGATGTCATAAGTCTTGCCCCAGTTACAGTATGGCACTAGACTCCAGTGATTCAGATTGACAACATAAGCAATCCTCTGCATCCACTCAGAATCCATCAACATCCCATGCACAGAAATCAGAATTGCAAAAACATGCCTCCAAGGAGACTCTGCTTAGTCCTTACTTAATTGAGATAACGTAGGACTGACTGATTTTGGAAAATTGTTGCAAACTTCCTTGGAGAGACAGCAAAATTTATTGTCTTTTTGAAGGAACAGGAAGGAAAGTTTTAAGAATGATATGTTTGGGACTCAGAGGGGCTGTTTCCAAATGTATTGCTGAAAAGAGTGAGCACAAACTGAGGGAAATAACTTTGGTTAACAGCAGAATGAAAAAAACACATGAGTTGCAATTACATAAGAACAGATCCACCTCATTGTGCTAAGTTTAAGTCTATAGTCACTTTGCACATATTCTAATTTGGGTATTTCGCTTTTTAAAATTTATTCTGTGATGATTGGTAATTACAGCTCTGGTATATGCAATGGCAGCTGGAAATTCTTCTCAGGCTTGTTGAGTCTGAAAGGTAGTTTTCTCCAGCTGCATATTAACATATGATCTCCCATTAAATTATACCAAAAAGGATAAACACTGATCAAAAACATCTGCCGACACTTAAAAGGTCCTATCTTTCCAACTTCATTTAGTATTCAGTGTAATAACAGTAATCAAAATGAATTTGTGTGGTATTCATCATCTTTTATGTAGGTGATGCATTGTAATTTAGTGTTAATTAATGGACATGTTGTTAAAGAAATTCCATATTGCACTGATATTCTATATGCAGGAAACAGCCATGAGACATTTGGTCTTTTGAGCTGGATACTTATTACAGGAGTTGTTGTAATGTAAATAAATTCTTTTGGGGCCATAAAAAACCTGAGTGCATGATTATGAATAACAGATGATTCAACTACCATAACATTCAGAATACGGCTGAAGAATATGAATACGCTGCTTGGTTGACTCAAATTAGTTTTACCTAAAGAACACAAAAATCAGTGAATTCAGGACCAATGTAAGTGAATCAGGACAGCCAATAAGAGGAAATAGAAAAGATTCTAGGAGGATTATGGAAGGGTCCTCAGCCTTATGACATAGCTTATAGAGTTCATTTTTGAACTAAAATGAAGAATGTTTGGACTTCAAAGAAAGAAAAATGCCTGAGATATTGCACACTGCCATGTTCCACTCCAGTGCCTTGGGCAGGACAGTATGTGTCTGAGGTGTTCAGAGCTTCTGAAGTCCGAATGAGACTAATCTAATCATTGCACCAGGCTGCATTTGTTTTATTCGGTGTTATGCAAGTGTCCACCTGGCTTTGGATAGCTGCTGGGAACTGTGAAGATTGTTTTTAGGAGAGAGAGAGAACGTATAAGTAGGATTAAGCCAGTAGGTAATTGGAGGAGATGAAATGCTGTAGGGTGCTCCTTAGGTGGAGTGGCCCGACATGCTGCACATCCAGTGGCTGCACACATCTGCGGGCTAAACCTGAGGCACAATTTTCATGTAGCCAGTAGGAATTTACTTTTCCCACATACCAGGGTTTCTGTCACGTTAATTAAAGCCTCATGTTATACTATCTTTCTTTTTCCTTTTTTTATCTTCATTAAATGTGTGCTGTTGCTTTTACAAGTTTGATGTTTCCAAATGCACATAATTATAATACACATGGGGACAGTTTCTTCCTTCCCTTGCTGCCTCTGAAAAACCTCTGTCTGCAAATGACTGTCAGAGGCATAGACAAATGTCTAGCAGAGACCTGAACATGACATCAGAAACTGATTCTCAATCAATCTAGAATACATAAGAGGTCTCCAGCCAGCTTGGGGCTCAGCAGTTAGCTTTCCAAAACTGTGCTGGAGTATTAAATAACACAAAGGACACAAACTTTCCAATCTAATGGAGATTTTTTTTCTACTTAGTTCCTAAAGCATCTTAGATATTGTCTCTGTTGTGATTCAAACTAAATCCTGTTTGTCCACCTACTCCCTTCTTTATTGAGCAAATAAGACTTTATTAACTTTTCAGCTCTTATCGGTACTTACCAAGTGCTCCTTGTTTTGTTCACCCAGTACTCAGTGAGACATAACTGGTGATGTATTTGCAGATCATAAATACATAATAAACTGGATACTTTTTTGTCCTTTTCAACAAATTTATAGCAATTCCTATGAAAAAAACATCCTTGTGGTCAGCCATTTTCAAACTATTAGCGTAGGCAGAAAGATTAGATAGTACAACCTTAATTTAATTCAAAATCCAAGATGTATTGCAATTTAGTAATTAGCTGAATTGGAGTGGTTTACAATATCTATTCCGTCTCTAATCTGACTTACAACCCCTTACTCCACTGAGATCTGTGTACTGAGTAAAACAGTTGTCATTATTCCTGGGGAATAACAAAAAAACTCCCTGGCTATATATCCAAATGTATTAAATCTTTGTTTTGAATAACTTTAGCATTTACATCCAAAAAAAGTCTACAACTGAATGTGTTCTGTATGGCTCTGTAAGCTGCTATTTTACGGCCCACGGAGAGATGCTGTGGAGCTCAGCTGAAAGTCACGTTGTCTGACCAAGTGCCTTTCCTGAGCCCTTTTCTCCCTGCAGACTTACTCCACCATCCACAATTGTGCTCTTAAAGCACTATAAAAGCAACAGGCCAGAGGAGTAGGTCCACAAAATCAGAATGATCTACTCAGGTAATTGCAATACAAATTGCTTGGACTGGACTAAACCTGTTTATCTTTCAAAACAATTTTGATAGGTAAATGAGAATTTGAGCAGACTTTTTTTGGCAGACAGACAATATAAGCTTACTGTAAGGTTCTGAGTTTTTTTCAGTTATCTGGAAAATTCTAAGCAACGTTTTTTTACAAATCTTTTTTTTTTTTAAATAAAAAATAAAGTTTCACCTGAAGGGAAAAATACAATATGGGAACTACAAAACACTCAGCTCTGCCTAGCTATTAAAAATTTAATATTTTTTTTTCTTCTTTCCCGAATCTAGGGAAATGGATAATCTTTGAACTAAAAACTTGATCCCAGGAAGGAGAACACATTCTAAAATGTAGGAGTCACAACTGTTCTGTGAGAAATGTACCTCAACTGAGTACGGCAGGAGAAACATAACTCAGTGCGAGAGCTGCTCTGTCACTTTTGTGGATCCCAGGGCAAGTGGAGTTTATGAGCATGAAGATTGGTACTCTGTTCTGTTCTTCCAGGGCTAGGTCTTACAGCATTTTGGGAAAGATGGTTTTTACGATTTAGCGATTGGCTGGATACCGGGTTGGATGCTAAACCTGCATAGAGGGACTGTGGGCCAAGCTTTGATTGAAGAATTGGGATAGGGAGACTGAAAAATGCTGGACTTGCAAAAAGTAGTAGAAATCACTACAGGCAGGCTTTTGGGCTGCTGTAGAAACTCACAGACTGCAATTCTTTCTTTTGATACTAAAAGCACTTATACTAGGTCTAAATTTTGCCTGAAGTATTTGCACATATTCTATGATATCATCCTGGGCACAGCGTCTGTGTGCATTCATGAAAAGGCAATATACCTTCTGGTTCTTTATATTTTTACCCTTCTCTTCTGCTTCTAGAAAATTAGACTTTATTTTCCTGACAGGTAAAAAAGACATATTGCAAACAGGGTGCATTTTTAGCTTTGTCTGTCTTTGTCTGAAATTGCTGACAGGTACTTTTTGGACATATATACTGCTCTCCAGAAGCTCTAATTTCAGGGTAACTGGCTGGACAATTAAACTATTGTGAGTTTCCTACATGTGAAATTTTCAGTTTATGTGGCTGCTCTACAAATGACTTGCTCCTTTGTTGTTGTACGTTGTGCTTGTGCGAAAGATTGTTTCACTAGACCTCAAAACTATCACCAAGGGGCAGTATTTAAAAACATCAATATTGTATCAGAGGAAGCAGCTGTTTGTGTTAGCCATGGTATAGCAGCTAAGAGCTTTGGGTTGTCATATGGCTAATTTATGAGTTCCACTGTATAAAATACACGACTCATAGTGTCCTGTGGTGTGCGCCAGTAGATATAATGGCTCTGTAATGTACGTGGTGCTTGTAAGGAGAGTTCAAAAGTGTTGTGGTTCAGTGAGCTGCTGACCAGATGTATTATTGTCATTACCTTTGGCATAATGTTATAACATAACAGATTTAATTTCTTTATCTTACAAATTTCATGGTTCTTCATAGTTTGGGGAGCTGCACTGATATTGGAGTGGGGGGTTGGTATCAACAGGAGGAAGCATTTCCTTTCTTTTTGCAGATTCCAGCTTTTAGAATGATTATGTGCAGCTCTATTCAACCTTCTTTTCTCCTAGCTAATTACCAGTCTGACCTCCCCTCAGAACCTTGTTGTTCTTGTCCACTGAGAGCCAGTGTCTTTGTTATTATAATCCAGTATGTCTGTAGCTGAAATAAATAAGAGTCATTCATCGATGGCACATAAACATTAAAAATGCTAAAACAATTGTTTTAAAATGATTAGTAATGATTCACTGAGATGCATTATTAATAAGCATAAATTATTGAGTTGGCTCAGTAGCGCAGCTACAGTTTAGAGATGGACTCATGGTCCCTCAAGGGGCTGTGGACCCGTGTAGAAGTGTGCTCTGCCAGCTGGCAAAGCAGCAATATTGTGTCAGCTGCGAGAGCAGAGTTACCTATGCCAGGCTGTAGGAGAGTGAGCAGGAGGTGGCGGACTGTGTGTGCTTGCAAAGGCACGATATACATGGAGAGTTAAACATGAAAAAAGATTATGCTTATTTTTGAGAAACTGGAAGAAGACAACCCAGTGATAGTAACTCCTTTTTAATGGAAATGGAACAGACATAAAACAATATTTTCTGTGTCTTTGCTCTGTCTTTTCCCCTCCTTCCTTCTAAATAGTTTTGTGTTATCTACTTGCCCAACTATCCTCATTTTGTTGATGCAATTAGGCACACTGAGAAATGTATTTTCTTGTGCTTCTACATTGTTCTATGCATGAAACTAGACTAAATTGTGCACCCCTCAGGCAATGTCTCCTAAGAAACAGTTTAAACTCCAAGGATGAAATTCTGTCCCAAATGAAGTCAATTGGACTACTTGTTCTAATTGTGATGAAGTTGAGACTTTACCAAGAATTATTTCCTTTCAGTAGCAACAGTTGTTGAAAAGGAATTCACAGATGATGATTCAGGAGATGAATGGGCCTGATTTAAATGTCATATTTAGACATAATCTCTATAGAAGCAATGGAAGCTATGCTTTGCTAAGGATGGGATGGTCATTTATAATTTAAAGTCATACCTTTCAAATATCACTGGTACAGAGATTATCATGCATTTTAGACCAAAGCTACCTACTTATTTCCCACACAAATGTGGAGTCCCTTTGCTTTTAGAGAGAAAGAAAAAACCTCCAGAAGTGCAAAATTATGTAACTGAAGGTGTAGTTTCCTTGATGCACCCAGAATGATTCCCACAAGCTGCACCATTCCCTGAATGCATGGTATTCTTCAGTCCTTCATTTTGCCCAGTTGTCAGACACAGCGTCTAACAGCTGATCCCCAGAACAGAGAAAAGCTGACCTTTATATGTGTTACAGGTTCCAGTGACCTCTCTGGAACTGCTGTTATGGTCACACACAGCTCTACAACTGTTAATGAAAGCAATCCAGTCCTGCGAGCAGAATCCCATTCTCATTTGCAAACAACTTAAATTCCACTAGCTACTAATTAATCATTCTAAGTTTACATTGATGCAACTGAATTTGGCCTAAATATGCACATCAAGTTTGTTGTAGTAAAACAGACAGATGCTTTGGTTTCTCCTTTGAAAAGTTGCCTAAGAAGCTGGAATAGTTTTGATGATGGAAAGATTATTTTTATGATGCATTTTGCTGCATCTCTTACACATTAAAGCAGAATATAAGGTGCAATAGACTATAAATCTCTTTTTTGTATTGCTTAGCTATGCATGTAGTTGTATTGAAAGCAGCAAATATTGATTATAGGTTAAAGGCAATTAAAATAATGGACCTGTAGCTGGCAGAAACTGCCAAAGGGTTCTTGGCACTGACAGCATTTACCACATAAGCAATGACTGTCAAATTTAATGAGCAAACATATTTTCCAGGAATAAGCATTTAATATTCACTCAACTCTATTTTACAGAACACAATTTTTATTAAATTTGTGAGCAGACTATTTTTTAAAGGGGCAAAAGAAAGGAGAACAAGGGCTCTAATTACAGCTGAAAGTGATTCAATGCAAAGGAATCACATAGCCACCAGATTACAATGTAGCATGAGAGAAGAGAGACTGTCTTAGGCTACTTGTAATGGAAAGTCCTTGCTTCCCACAGAAGTCTCAGGATACTAGTGTACACAGCCGAGGCAGGTTTTTTGGTTTTGTTGTGTCTGTACTTAGGCCAGCCCTATCAAACACGAGCCAAGGCTTTTAGCTGAGCTTGCTGCCAGCACAGCTAATTGCACAGTTAAAAGTGGCTTTGTCACAAGACTTTGGGTGGCACATAGCTGAACTGCCTTGGCATAAGCYGGAAAGTTTTGGTTCCAAGAACCACAATTTTTTCCTGCTTTTCCTCCGATGCAAGAGTGAAGCCTCTGCCAGAGCCACGCAGTACTCAGCCCGCATCCTCAGGTGCTGATGAGGCCACACTGCCTGTGCTAGCTAAAAAGTGAAACCAAGTCTTGGGTCATTTCTTAGTCTTCCTCCACCTCCACTCAAGGTATGTGGGGCAGGGGAACTTATTCTGCCCTCAGTGACTGTTTTTCATCCTGAGTTGCTGCCAGACTATTGCCAGTCAGGAGTGAAAAGGAAAGGAACAAACTGTATATCATTGCACCTCCTGAACGTGGTTGCAAGCTCACACAATGGGCCACTACCAGGTCTTTACAGAACTGGCCTCCTTCAATGATGGCCTGCTGTTACAGCTCTAATGCAAGTTCAAAGAGAGATAAGCAGATATTCGCACAGTCTTGATTTTGCTCCTTTGAAGATACCGATGCTGTAGGGAAAAGAGAAAGAACAGGGGTTTGTCACTGGCACAGAGGGAGAAGAAGAATAGAGGGAATGACTATGAAAAATGCACTCTTTGGGATGCATATTTAAAAGCATGTTCTCTCATAATTAATTCTTTTTCTAGTGGGGTAGAGGGGCTAAATCTTGGCCATTTTCCCCATATTATGGTAGTGCATGAATGGTATCAGTTTCAGCAATTGTTGGAGCCCTGCTGAATATAGCCCCAAAGTTTTACAGCTTCCATTCAAGTACCCTAGAGGACGTATATTTATGAAGTTTCACAAGGATGCTGTCTTCTTACAGCCCCTCTATCCCTGTTTTCTTGCAAGGCCAATAACTCACATCCAGATTCCTCTTCAAGACTGACAGATGCAGTGCTTCCTCAAATGAAGGTAGTCAACACATGCATCATTCCTGCTTGTTTATCCTCCTGTAGAATGTGACTTCTTCATCCCTTCTTGAATGTCTGGAATGTATCTACTCAGAATAGTACCTGCTCTGAGAAAACATTAAATGATACTGTTTTGAGTGTGCTGTAAAGGAATTTGATGTTATCCATGATGCAATAATGATGTTACCATAGCTCTCTGAACTGGCTGCTGAGCTTGGATTTAGTGACAAATGAGTTCATGTCTTCCTCTGTAACTGACCAGGCCAAGCTACACGGCTTTCTGTGCAAAAGCACCTTATGTGTTTGGGGACAAAAAATTGTGACTTTTTACTAAATCAGACAGCAAAAGTGTTACCATTTACTATTCGTTATTGTTTCGTCTCTGCAGGAGCCAGCAAAATTAAAATAAGGTTACTGTCTAAAAGAAACAGAAAGATGGAGGTAGTTCATTCTGAATTCTTAGCCATAAATGTTGATAAGAAGTTCATCCAAGGTAGCATCATGGAAAACTATTTAAACAATCTTCCTCAAGGTTTATCTGCATGCAAAAATATACTAAGTATAAGAAGTATATGTAATAATAAAATGCATTTTCAAAGTGAAAGAGGTCCTGAAACATGGTCTATTAATAAAGTGAACAGACTGATTATTTCCATTTAGTTTGAACATATGGAAAGACCTTTCAAATAAAATAAATAATTCTATTCAAAACACTAYTGTCTCATATAACTGTAGCATCCTTGAATTACACTCTAAATAACAAGTTTGAATGGAACCAATGAATCCTGGATAAAACTCCACTGACCTCAATAGCTTTACACCAGGGATAAATTTTGACTGATATGTTTAGGGGATATATGCTATATAGATATCAAAACATGAATGAGAGGCTAATCTGTTTTATAATGCTGCGATGAAATATAAAAGGAATCTTGTAATGAACCTTACTATACCATATATCTAGCATTATTAATAAAATATTGTTCATCTGTAGTTTTCTTTACAGTGTTATTTAGACTTTCTTTAAACAATAATTTTATGTGTCTCTGAAATGCAAATTATTGAATTATAAGATGCCTCATGCACGTTACAGCTGACAGGTAAATGAGAGCAAAGAAAAGCTAAGCATGTCAGATGACTTATCAGCTAAGCAAATCAGATGATTTGTAATTCAATTATAAATACCTCCAGAAACCATATAATCACAATATAATAAAAGATGGGTTTTATTTTAAGTAAAAATACATTTGGTTCTCTAAGATATGGAGACGGGAATTGGAATAATGTACTTTAAAATTTATGCTGTCTTATGAAATGTGAGCAGTTGTACTAGATCAGAGCAGAGAATAGCTGACTTTTACACCTGTAAGCTCAAGTTCAAGCAGCTACTTACAAACAGGTATAATTTAAGCACTTGGACAAAGTAACTTCCTAACTGCACTCTTGCCAAACTTTGTTGCATTATCACAGGTATTTGTATCTGGTGCTATCTTAAAGCCACAAAAGCTTCTAGTTTTATTTGATTGCCTAAGAATCTTAACCTTCATCTGAAACAGCAAAGGAAGCTGCTGGCCTGCATGCTTTGATAAAAAAGTTCAACCAATTAAGTTGAATGTCTGGCTGTATATTTTTAACTGGGATTTCTTAATCTACTCAGTAATGATTTTTTTAAGCCTGACACCTGATTTTTGGAACAGTTAAATAGGACCTTGATATACTATACCAGATGCTATTGGAAATGATATTGATCAGTCATTGGGTGACACTTTTCAACAAGCTCACTCTTTTTAAAATGGGACTGAGGTTTTTAAACTTAGCTCATGCCATTTTACAAAAAGAAAAAATTTCCATGTCAAAAGCCTACCAATAATAACAAGAAACAAAGAATTCAAAATTCAATCATGCACAGGCCCTATCATGAACAGTATGAATACAGGAAGATGGTAGAAAGAGGTTTATATGGAGAAGAATTCATCAAACAGCGTGCGTTACTCACTAGTCTACTGTAACGTGATCCACTTTTCTCCCCACAACTCTTTTTGTATCAATAATTCCATGAGAAGATCCATTTCTATTTATTTATTTATTTTTATTAAGCGAGACTGCTTAATGAAGAACCAATTCATCTGCAAGGCTCTGTGGTCTAATCACTGGTTACAGACACAGCCCTGAAGAGAATCTGTGCAGAGAGAGAAGGTCAACTCACGTCCCTACCCCTCCTTCCAGTCTGATCCTGACCCTACAGTGGCAAGGGCCATACAGCATTCTCAAAAGACAAGACCCACTGGGAATAGCAGCCTTGTGCTGGTGCCTTTGCCACAGCAGGACTTCTGCAGCCATCCAACAACGCAGAAGCCCTGGTTCAGAGCCATTTGTGGCAATACCATCTTGTGGCTGATGTGGGTATAGAGAGATGTTGCCATTGCCACCTGTCTGCAGTTCTAACGTAGGCTCCTGGCAATGTCATGGCTGGGAAATGCGTGATTTGGAGGTGGATGAGAATAGATGTGAAACTGATAAATCCCTGATAGCGCCCTAATAAGTCCAGGTCTATTAAGTAACCTGTGGAGAAGTTGGAGGGAGACTCACATACTGTTAGGAGTGAAGGACTTGAAGGAGTATCAGAGGGCAGCTTCTAATACAGGGTCGTTATTAGAGACCACTGCAACAGCTTTGTAAATTGTCTGTTAATAAAGGACTTTTTAATTAGAGTTATCTCCTCTGAAACAAGCAGCATTTAGCTTTTGTTTCCTGTTTCTCTTACAGTTGCACCAACTTGAAAAAGGATCTAAGCGGAAAGTGGGAAACCCTTTACATGTTAACTCATGAGTGAAATGCAATATTTTAGGGTCTTCCCTAAAAATAATTGAAATCCTGCATAGTTTTGTCTGAAGTTTTTTTCTGAAGTTGGTTTGTCTGAAGGATTCTGTTCATTGAAGCAGATCATTTCAGTGGCCAAATTACAAGAGACAGGTGTGTCCAAAGCATGACTACATTGTCAGGCAGACCTCCAAAGTCTTTGTTTTTGATGGCTGGAGTTGTAACCTGCCTATAATAAAATGAATGGCATTTTTGCAATTTACTGTCTGTGAGTCAGGGTCCAGATTCCAGTTTTCCAGCAAGACCTTTGTGATTCTGAGCAAAACGGTATGCCAAGAGGTCTGAGGATATCTTGACCGGATTTTTCCCAATACGTTCAGTTTGGGCAGTGAATTTTCTCTCCATAGTTGGCAAACCAACTCTTAGAGTCCCATGTGTATTTTGAAAAATGTTACAAAAATAAGTTGTGTGTATCGGGGAGGAAAAGGAATACTCCACTTGTGTAACGTTTGTATGATTCCAAAGACATTACCAGAGGTCATTCAAGTTTCCTAGTATTTCTGTTACAGTCAGACAGTGTTGAATTAGATGCAATATGTTAAGCAACAAATTCATATTGAGATTCTTATTTATTTTGACACAGTCTGAAGAAACCTCTCCCAGACTATAGTTTGCAAGAAGCAAATCTACCGAAATCACAGGCAGGTGAGTCCTGCATATGATGACAGGATTTACTCTCTGCTCTGACACTATATGAAGGGGATTAGGGTGATATTGCTACTACAGCTAAGATTTCCAAAATGTCATTTTATCATAAAGGAAACTTCTTTCATGCACTGCAACACTTCCAGGATAGGCAAGTCCTCTCTGTTATCCCTGTTTCAAATTGTATGGAAGGAGAGTACCACTCTCTGCCAGTGTCACAAGTTTCTGGTTTCTATGTCTTCCCGTACTAATGGTCCAAAGTTAGGAAGCAAATTGACATTTCACTGGCAATTTTAGCAGTTATTTGATTTGGCAATTAGTCCTTAGCTGCTTACAGGCCAGATGTGGATCTCACCTGTGTAATTTTATAGCACTGTCACTCCTAAACTAAACAAATTTCCTTCAGATATATATTGGTAGAAATCAAATGTGAAACATGATTACTTGTAGATGCATATCATGTTATATTCATCCATGTTACAGTTCAAGAGAATTATATCACCGCTGAGCTGTGCTTAAGGGGGCAAAATCCAATTGCAAAGGGATCAGATTAACAGACTGCTCTGATTCCAGAGCTCTTTCTGTCCTTAAAGTTTATGAATCTATGAATGGATGGGCACAGACTGATTAGAGCCCTTCTTAATATTCACAGTACAACATTAGATATTACAGCAACCAAATCTCTGTTAAACCTGGTAGTATATTGTTTTATAACCACATTCTAAACCCTTTGCAGTTTTTGTGTTAACTGGGAAAAAATGATTTAGAAGTGCCAGCAATAAACTTTCTCCCCATCTTTTTTTTATGGCACTGGGCATGTGGTCTTTAGAAGCATGCAATGCATGTGTGTCAGGCATTGAAACATAGTAACATAAAACGGGTTTATACTGCTGTGAACACGTGTTCTTCACTAACATCATCTCCAATGCTGGATGATAATAGCTAGGGGAGAAAAATGCCCTTTGCCCCAGAAATGGCGCTGGTTTCAAGCTAATGTAAGCGTTTGAAATAGTAAGCTAGAGTTACAGAGCTTGTACAATCATTAAGAGTCAAGAAAATATGCATTTCCATCAGGGATTTGACTCTGTGGGTCAGATCTACTCCTCTGCCAGGTGTGAGTGTAGCGAGAAGAACAACTGAATTGTCTAAAACTTTTGAATTATATTCTTGAACATATCACTTTTTACTACAGTTTTTCTTGGTAAATATTTCATATGGGGGAGTAGCACAGATTTTTAAGGCTACGTCCTGAGACTTCCATGCACCTTCAGTAACACATTAATATCCAATTAGACCCAGGATTTTATTTGGCCAGAATATTACATATTTAAGTCATAACGTTATAGAAATCATGGAATCATGGAAAAGTCTAAGTTGGAAGGGACCCCTGGAGATCATCTGGTTGAACCTTCTGTTGAAGGCCTGGCCTCAAATGAGGTTACCCAGGGCCCTGTCAAACTGAGTCTTGAAAATATCCAGTGAGGGAGATTTTACCACTTCTTTGGGAAACCTATTTCAATGTTTATTTGTTCTCATGGTGAAGAGGGTTTTTTAAAATATCAAGACAGAATTTCCTCTGAAACAACTTGTGCCTGTTGCCTATCGTTCTGTCAATGTGTCCTTGTGAAGAAAGTACATCACTCTTCTGTATAACTAACTATAAAGTGTTGAAAGACTGTAATTAGATTTCTCTTGAGACATCTCTTCTCTATGCTGAACAAACCAAATTTCTGCCACCTTTCTTCATATGTCAGGTCCTCCAACCCTCTCATCATCTTGGTGACCCTCTGCTGGACCCTATCCAACTTTTCAGTTTCTCTCTTCAACTGCGTAATCAAAACTGGACACAAAATTCCAGCTGTAGCCTAACAATTGTTAGTTAAATTGAAATAATCACATCCTTCGACTTGCAGTTTAGTCCCTCTTGCTGATGCAACCCTGGGCATGGTTTCCCATCCCTGTGCAAATTCTCTTATGTCCTCATAGAGCTTTGATTAAATGACACCTGTGGAGCCCAAGATGGATCTTTGGACATA
Source organism: Phoebastria nigripes (assembly GCA_035582835.1). NCBI lineage: Eukaryota > Metazoa > Chordata > Aves > Procellariiformes > Diomedeidae > Phoebastria > Phoebastria nigripes. The sequence continues at coordinate 30,898 of JAYKAV010000026.1, forward strand.
CTATACTGTGGAATTACATAAGYACATGGGATTTGTGTGAATTTGGGGTCAGAAAATTAAATAGAGTCTGTATCAAGCCAATACATCCTACAGCTTTCTGAGTAACTCGCGGCACTGTTTCTTTATCTCCCCCTTGGTGACAAAGTGTTAGCTCTTCCAACAGCATTTGAAAAATGTTAGGTTGACCATCATCTAGAAAGGAGAGAGAATTAAGAATCTACAAATATCTGTGCACATAGGTGTCAGCATGGTATTTGTGTATAACCAAAACCACCTGATAGTTCCGATTTGAATTATTTAGCTTGCGTATTTGTAGGAGAATTTTGTGTTCAACCACAGAGAAAAAACAGAATGGAAAACAATTCACTGAATCAATTCAAATAATGAATACTTTCAAGAAAATACTGACTTGCTTAAACTGTACTGAGAGCAGAAATAGTGATTAAGTATATTGAGTAAATTATTCACTTAAAACTATTTACTCAGCTCTAAAAGTCTAATTTTCAAAAGCCATGAGGGCTCTGAAAAACATAAATCTATTCTCTTTCTGTGAGACATGGCTCCCAGAGTACACCCCCAACACAAGAAGATTTGCTTTCCTACATAGGGAAAGTGACTGAAACAAGCTGAAATATGAATTTACATTGCACAAACTATACTGTCCTATATTCCCATGTGGATGCTTTTGGCAAGAGCAAGGTGGCTTACTCCATTCTAGAGCTTACACTGGTGTTTCCAGGGTGAATCTAGCTAATTCTCCAGTTGTAGGTCAAAAATGTGCCCATAGGCAGGCAGTGTGTTGCGGATAATGTACCATCTCATTCACAGCCGTCTTGTGATGCAGGCAACTCCTGTATGAGCGTTTCCTCTTCTCAGGAGGAACCTTGAATTATGGATTGTTGTCTTATATGGACTGCTTTGATTCTTCTTTGACCTGGAAGGTGTCCGGGAACTTCCTGTCCTTTGTTTTTACTCTGGTACCTACTCGTCAGGCCTTCAACATTTTTAAGAGGGCCATTCCACCATGCTGCTTGGGGTATGCTCCCCTTAAGATTTTAAGGAATTGGAAAGCCTCAGGCTGGTAATGTCATTAATCTAAAACATTTATAGAGGATTCATCTACCATCCAGAAGTAATAATCCTCACCATCTCAAAGCTTCCAAAAATTCACTAGCAGGCAATCATAGTCGCCCTTTTCCTAATGCGCAGCTGCTCAGCACAATTGTTACAATATGGCTGGCTTTCCAGGGAAATGTGAGGGAATTGGTAGTCAAAAATCTACCCACTCCACCAAGAGTAAGAAGCAGGATATAAAAATGTTAAGTCTTATGAGGAATGCCAAACTCATGATGTTCAAGTAAATGTTAACCACAATTCATTCCTGCCATCTGTATGGTAAAAAACTTTGTGTATTAATGTAAACAAACAGTTTTGCACAACATCTGTACTATGACCTCTATAGTATTTTCAAGGAAATAAAAAACAATTTATTTTTTCCCCTTGATATTTTGTAGCAACACATTTTTTACATATTGAAAATACCTCCAATGTATGAGAAGATGAGTTATTTTTGTTAGTAAAAGACCCTCAGAGAAGAAATCAATACACTGAGCTCATAATCTAAAGTGTTAATGATATTTAAGACACTAAGTAGTAACAGGTGCACCTTGAAGAACTAATCGCTCACATCAGTCATATTAACTTTGCTGTTTATATTTGCCAGATAAAGAGCTGGTTAGAAGTGAAGGCAGGTAAAATCAAGGAGAAGATAAAGTTGAGCCTGTGAAGAAGGATCTTACATGGCTCCAGAAACCCTGAAACAACCCCAGTCTTTTTTCCCTTGCCCAGCATATGCATTTTTCCCTTAATCCCCAGCTCCTTGTTCAGTCAAATCTGGGACATTTTTCCAATTTCTCATCTAATAGGTCTTTCTCCTCCCTCTCTGGCCTCTCATGTCCCACTTGTATTCTTGGAACTGGAGCTTCTTCACACAAATCTGTGTTGTCTCTTTGTCCAGTTTCAATATACAGCATGGCTCCTGCTGTTACTGTCTTTTCTTCCAGTGAGTCTCAGCTACCTCTCGAAAGCCTCGGTCTTTCTTCAGCTTCCAAGACTGCCTGCCTATCTTCCATTAGGTTTCTTGCTCTGCACCAGAACCATGAGTCTCACTCTCGTTTCCACCGTGCAGGAGCAGGGCAATGGGGTGCAAGGTCCCAGGGCAAGGGAAGGGAAGGAGCATTAGTATTGTTCATCTGGTGGGGAGCTGGGGAAGCCTTTGTCTTTCTCTGTACATTTTTACTAGCAGCAGATTTGGCCCTCAGTATTAGGCTAACTGCCTAGTAACTTTATTTCACCAGGAAAAACTCAACATCTGAAGGACTAATTGTATTAATTCATCTTTGACATAATTTGTCCCTGCGAGTGTTATTTGTGAAAACCATAAATGTGCAGTGTTTTCCTTATGTACTGCAGGAACTTGGATATTATGGAGAACGTTGTTCTGAAAACACCCGTAGGGACCATGAATACGCTGTGCCCTTTCAGAGCATGCTGCTGTGTCTGCATGAGATTGTGGAAATGCCAACATTAACATCTCTTTACATCAGAGTTTGTCCATTTGGAAGATCAACATAATAAAAAATACCTCCCAGGTGGGTGGTGAGACTGAGTTCACACTTGTAAAATAAATTATGTTAAAAAATAATAAAAATAACTGCAAAAGCAAACCAAACTCCATATAATGAATTTCCTCTGCAACTCCTCTGCATTTTAGAAATAAATCAGCATTATTATCTGTATTTTTGTTACAGAAAATCTTGGACACAAGGAAGATACCTGACATGTCATAAACCTAGTAGTAGAATCAATAATTGAACTCTGAGACCAAAGTCCAACCCACAAACTAGTCAAAATGTTATTCTTATACAGCCTTGTTTTACTGTTTTTATACCAGCAATCTTCAATCATAATTAAAGCAGAATCACGGCCAAAGCAATAGCTGCTGAGCTCCTGCTGTCTCTATTAGGGTGGTGGTAGTGCTGGGGAGGTAAATGTGTTAATTATATCAAAACCTAACACTCATTCAATTTTAAATTGCCAGTGCAGTCATACTCTTATGAATTTAAAAGTGGAATCTAATCTGACTTTATAAAAAATAGTGGCAAACTGTCTAAAGCCCTTAAGGAGAAAGAACAACTTTTTCTTTTTTTTTTCTCTGACAAAAGGTTAAGGGGAAAGATCAAAATTTTCTTGTTTTATCTCTGAAAGAAGGTTTAAAAAACACTATCGCAGAGCATTTCCACATAAATAACCAGATGAATTCTGATTTCTCACCATGTTTTCATACTGATGCTATTCTTTACCTCTGAATTGTTCTTAGAAATTCTAAGATGGATTCACCCATGTTACAGATACCATTATGAAGGTAATTATCATGACTCAAAATTGAATGTAATTATTTGTTTTTCCTTCTATACATATATATTAAATGTAACAGTTTCARCATAAAACAGGTGAGAACTAGTCTGATGTTTCCAAGAGATAAGACTGTATATTTTTAAGTATTCAAATGATAATACGGTTATCTTCATTTCTATTGTATTAAAATGTTGGGGAATGTTAAGAACATTCAGAATAGTAAAAGAACTTTTGTACCACAGAAAGTAGGAACCACATGTTAGCAGACTACAGTATGACAAAAGTTTCCTTGTAGTAACCCAAGAATTCATATAACACTAATGTGAAGAAAAGTGAGTGGATTTTAAATCCTCATTTTGTGGTGATGGTATTTCAGTGCCCTGCTGGATGAAATTGTAAAGAATTATACAAAAGAAAACTGATGAATAATTTTGGAGGATGAGATTCAAGAGTATGAAAATACTTGCTCTGATCTGGGATTGGTAACACTTGATACGGTGTGGTGTAATTCCCTTTCATGACTCACAGCAATAGTCAATGATGTAATGAGGAACAGTTCCTTCTTCATGATTTCTTTCTCCTATTTGTCAAAGAAAGTTTTTCCTGCAAGCTTTTACTGTTCTTTAGCTCATTTAATCAATCTAAAAACATTTTAGGGCATTTTATTATTCTTTAATATAAAACATTACCCTTGCATATCAGATTTCTGCTATTTTTAAAGAACTTCACCATAAGTTGAAGGATCTGCAAACTGTAAAACAATAAAGAACTTGATATGTTATTTTGGTGGCAAATTTATGAGAAGCACAGTGGGAGCTAGTAAGTAAAATGACAAATATAGTATTTTTCAGCTTAACGCTGATGAGAGCCACATTTCCTAAGTATTCTCTTTACTTATTGCTATAAACCATCAACTTCCAGGTTTCTGTCTGAATGCGGTGGAAATGAGATCAAGCCCTGCAGAGAGATTGTGTGGTGTTTGCCTTTTAGTGGGCATGGTACTACCCCAGAACGCTTGCAGTAAGCCTGAGATTGCTTCTTTTAACACTGAGTGGGTTGTGCCTGTGGTACATACAAGGTGATGTAAGTCAAATACACCTATCAAAACATAAGATCTTGCCACAATTTTAAAGACACAGTGATAATCGTGAAAATAAAACTGGTTAGTAAAAGTGTCACAGGGATCTATTGTCCCTGAAATTTGCTTATTTTGCAGATCAAACATTATGGAGAAATAGAATCACAGAAATGTAAAATCACAGGACCATTCAGTTTGAAGGGATCTCTGGAGGTCGTTTAGTCCAACTTCCCTCTCAAAGCAGGGATAGCTTTTGTCAGATCTGGCTGTTCAAGGTCATATTCAGATGACTTCTGGAAATCTCCAGGGATGGAGACTCCAAAGCCTCCTTGGGCAAACTGTTCCTGTATTTGATCACCCTCATGTCAAGAGCTTTTTCTTTATATCCAACTGGAATTTTCCTTGTTGCAACTTTTGTCTGTTGCCTCTTGTCCTATTGCTGTGTACCTCCGACAAGTGTCTTGGTCCATTGTCTACAAACCCTCTCTAAGTAGAGGAAGACTGCAGTTAGGATTCTCCTTAGCTTTCTTTTCTTCAGGCTAAATAAACCCAGTTCCTTTGGTCTCACCAAGGTTCCAGCTCCCTGCTGATAATAATAGTCCTCCACTGAATTCTCTCCTGTTTATTGATACAGCTCTTGCACTAGAGGACAAAATTGGATGCTTTATTCCAGATGTGGCCCCCCAGGGGTTGAGCTAAGAGTAATAATCACTTTCCTTGACCTGATGGCTATGATTGTGTTAATGTAGCCCAGTATACAGTTAGCACAATCAGTAGAAACATGCATTTCTGACTCATGCTCAGTAGCAAACTGAGGCCAGGTCCACCAGGACCCTCAGGTCCTTTTCTGTTGAGCTGTTTTCCAGTCAGTCAGTTCTGCAGGATGCCAAAGTCACTCTCATCTCAATGTCTCATGCTGTACTTCCCAGGACTTCTAGATTTTGACATAGCCAGCTCACAAACTGGTTCATTTCTGCCTCTCAAAGAACTCACATAAAATGTCATTACCACTTTATTCCATTTGTGTTTGGAAGATGCATTTCTGAAAAACAGGAAGGAGATAGATAAGTGAAATATATATGGAACATATAAAACAGATGTCACAGCAAGTCATTATTACTCTGTGAAGAACGCTTTTATGTGCTTTGGAAGGACGTTGCCAAGTAATTTTCCCAAATATACTTCATGTTTTATTGTTATTTTAGGCAACATAAAAAATTAACATACAGCCACACAAAAGCTCTTAGATTCTAAATTGCAAGCATTACATTGCAAATGATAAATGAAAGAACTTTCCTTTGCTTTAAATTGCCTGTAATACTCCCTTAAAGCCTGAACTTCACTGTCAGCTCAAGACTCTCTTTGTCCCTAGTGAGCCTCATCTGTAGGTTTGTTTGGGTTTTTTTTTCCACATGGTAAATTTTTGTTATCTAATTTCTAATAAATCTTCTTTTATGGCACTCACTATCCAGTACCAGCAACTTTTACAGCCTTTTATTTTAACACTCAGTTATTTTACAGTTCATTGTCCAATTGACCTCTAAGGGGTCCACAATATTCTGTTTCGTGCACTGCTACTTTGTTCAGTCTTTTACAACTGTAAAATCAATATATGGTTACGGTACTCAATTTTCTGAAGAATGTGCACACAGTGGTGTTGCCCACCCTCCTGAAACATGCTGTCAATTAGAGCAACTGTGTTAGAGATCTCACTTTCTCTTTTTTTTCTCCTTATCACAGAATACCTAAAATACAACCACAAATGAGTTCACTGCTGTGATAGACTGCATACGGACTCACTTGCTTGTGATTTCCCAACTTTCCATTCAGTATGTTAAGATATTGACATATTTTTATTCCAGAAGATTGATGTTTGCTTCTTAAACTGTTGTTCAAGGCCAAGAGGCCTTGAGGGGAAGTACTATCATATGTGTTTATTGACGCATGATATTTACATTTCTTCAGTCTTCTAAACTCCCTTTAGATGGTCACTTCTATGATGAACTGACTCTCTTAATTAGCATAGCCTTAGCCTTACAAGGATAGAAGAGAGTAAAAAAGCATGTCTGAGCACTGAAACCTGCATGTCCCACACTGTTTAGCTTCTCAGCATGATCATTGGATGTGTTTTGGACCACTCTCACTAGCTTTTTCTAAAACAAGTCCCAGGAACAGGCAATGATTCCTGAAACATGGCACATGGATGAAACTGCACCAAGCCTGGGTCTCATTGCTGTACATAGTCCTCCAGCACAATCTCAGCAAGGTTTGTACCTTCATGCACCTTGACAGACCTCTAAGCCATGCTCCAGGGTATGCATTGTGTACCTTCAGTTTCATAGTATCAGCTCAATGCTCTGGTGGGTTGCAACACAGCTGTCAGGTGTTTTGAACTAAAAATCCCTTGAAATAATGTCTTAGGGTTACAGGGTATTCCCTGGAGAGGACACCCAGAGCCAAATGCTCTGGGAGCAATGCAGTGGGCATGACTAGTATGTTATAGTGGGGGTTAGCCCCTGGCAGCATGGACATGAGACAGTCTGTGCCATACGGCTTGTGGCCAAAATTTCTTCCTTTCTTTTGTCTCATAGTCTAGATGCACAACTAAAGTACACGCTCAGGGTTCATAGATGACTTTCAGGTTATCACAGTCTTACATATCGCAAAATCACTAGTAAATGGCAATAATCCAACTTCAGCAATATGGTTTATTACATCCATAATAACTGCCTATAGAAAAGGATTCTTTGCAAGCCAGAGTTTACAGCGAATCAGCTACTGAAGCCACATTTTGTGGCTTCTCCACAGTTGTGGAGATAAATTTATTGTACATAACCTGAATTAAAAATATTTTTTAATATGTCATTTCATTGCAAATTTTAGCAAATTACTGTATTATGCAGTTGTATGCCTATTTCCAGATCTTAACTTCCAAGCCTTTTTTCCTTTTGTTGCCTTTTTTTTCAGTAAGACAAGTAGAATGGAAGCATATAGTACTAGGTATTCTTCTTCATGATATGGAGCTACATTGACCCTTCAAATTTCAACAGTTTTGCAGAGATAGTTTTCAGTGGTCTTATCTCTGAATTTGGGAGCATAATGCAACTTCTTAATGGAACATAACTAGCAAACAATGTGAAGTTTTTGTTTTGTTTTGTTTCGTTTTGTTTTTTAAGTTTAGAACTAGGTATCACAAGATTTCATTCCTCTGGCATAATACACAATTACTGAACAGATTTGGAAGTTATTCTCTTTTTTTATTTTCCTAAAGTGTTCTAAAACCTCTTTCACCTATAGTTATTGAGTCCACCTATAGTTATTGAGTCAATCATGTTAATAATCAATTTTCTATTTGTGTTAAGATACTGTGCTTATCTAATATTAACTTGTCTAATACAAAACCATTCATATCCAACATAATTTTTTCTTTTTTCTTTGGAGACTCGGTAGACCTTCTCATTCTCTTGAACTCTAAGTCAGTTACAAAGTTTGTTTGTCATTGACTATCTTTTAACCGTGCACTGCTTTTTACTTTCTTTTTTGTCTTCTTGTCTTACTTTTACTACTCTTCTAGTTGCCTGTCTAGCATTATTTCATATATTATTTCATAGCTAATYGGAGCGGATTATTTCAGTCAAGAATACCATTACCAGTTTCCCTGATCATCTAACTGAGCACTCATTTGGTTTCTTCTAGGATGCAGTGTATCTCTTTCAGTATAAATGATTTAAAAAATCTAATTCTTTTTTACTGGGTACCTCCATACATCACATATTCAGCAGCTACATATTCAGAAGCTGTGAATTGCTTGCTGCTTGAGGGTTTTTTCATAAACACCTCTAAATTTTTATTATTAACACTCTCAAGAATGTTACTTAACAAATATAAAACTTTATTGCATTTTTGATTCACAGATTTCACTCTGGTTACACAGAAACAAGGAAAAAAATCAAGAGAACTAGAGATAGATTGTAAATGTATTGTCAACAAACAGAATTGCATGCACTAAATATATTGTAGACTACCTAACCAATTTACTATAATTTACAAATGCTTATAAAAATTATTAATTTAACAGTTAAAAAGCATCTTTAGAAAGAGGATAAACTATTTTTCCAGTCATTGCATAGGCACACAGTATATTTACTATTTTTAATTCTGTTTGTTAAAATAGTATTTACTTTATAGTTTCACCAGGGACATAGTGCTGTTAAAGATTAATGTTTTTGGTGTTAGTGTTGGGTAAGATTAGTGTATGGATTGTGCTAAAAATCTGAGACTTATAATAAACACTTAAAGTCAAAACATCACCACTTACTTGTTTATAAATGATTTGAAATTATCTGTAGGTAAAAAAGTAATTGCTGTTATTACTTTGTTAGTATAAATCATCGAATCATAGAACTGAGGTTGGAAGGGGCCTCAGCAAGTCAGCCCCCTGCTCAAAACAGGACTAATGAAGTTAGATTAGATGGATCAGGGTTATATCCAGGATCATAGGATCCTGAATTATTCATAGAATCTCTACGTTAAATTATTATATGATTATGTCCCTTTTCTGTCCAAGGTCCAGATACTCACCTGTTTGTTATAGAAATGAGTACACTTTTAGGTAGGCCTTTTGAAAGTATATTAGCTTCATCTTGTAAACCTGCTAAAAGTCTTAGCATAAACAAAACCATAATGATAGAATCGGAGGTTACTTAGTGCTAACAGACCAGAAGTAGGCTTGGAATTTGGACCTGTAGCATTTACCTGCCACCAGTGATAGCTCTTGCACTGCTGCTCCACAGTATTAGATGCTTTTCTTCAGTATGTCATTCTTGAAAATATGAGATTATGCAAAAACATCTTTCACTTATTTTTACTTTTGGTTGTGGAATATATCTCACTGTCAAAATCCTACTGAGAAATTTGCAAATAAATTCATATTGTTTTGATATACCTTGTGATCTTTCATACCTTTTTTTTTTTTTTGAGGTTTAATTCATGACTTAAATGCATTGACACACTAAGAACTGCCACAGGCAACAGAAGAATAGTCCATTCTTACTCTGGTTTGGTATTAAAATACTAAATAGATTTTTATTTTTTCTTTCACTGAGGAAAATTACAAGAAAAACATACTTAGCAGGGAAACTTCTCAGGTACATTAAAACCTGCCAAACATTAATTTTTCAGTCCAAAACTTTTCTGGAACCTCTTAGTAACTGCAAATTTTAAAACATTATTTTTATTTTGACAGGTCTTTGAACTTTCTGGTACCATCTGAAAAGACATTTTTTGTCCTGAATTTTCCAGTTAAATTTAATTATTAGGGTAAGTATGTAAGTTTCCACAACAGTAACTGAAGTTATAGAAGTTTGTTCATCCCATATTAGAGACCAGGTCAGGATCAGATCATTCCTCAATATTTGGCTTAAATCAAAGCCAGAAACACTCTGACAGTCAACAGTCTCTGAGAGGCAGGGGCAAGGATTGCTATTCTATTTTGAGATAACAGTAATTTGAAAACAATTTTTTTCATCTCTTCTATAAAGGAACATGGATTCAGGTGATACGTAAACTCAGTAACAAAATATTGTGCAAGCTGGGGGAAAGAAAGTAAAACAAGTAAGTTGTCTTTTTAGTACATTCATATTTCAAATGTGTCTATACAATTTTTTTTAATAAGAGTTAATAAAATTATCTGACTTTCTAAAACAATGAGTTTTGCCTTGGTTGTAGTCTGTATACTCATATCTAATATTTCTTTATGGCTTTATGCAATGTTATTTCACACCCCTGGAGATATTTCAACAGATGACTATGGGAATTCATTCAGCCTCATGTGGAAAATAATACACTGCCTTTTTTTTTTTAATTATTTAATCAGATATAGTGCCGTTAGCATGGACAAAACTTCTCGAATTGGATACTGTTTTTTAATGTTTTATGGTCTACTTAAACGAAAAACATATTTAATAACTAGGAGACTGTCCACTAGACCAAATCCATATAACACTGCAATCCAAGGGAATTAATCATTAACTTAAACCAAGAAGTCACAGCATTGAGATCTATCAAAGAATGCTAAAAATAGTATTACATAATGCCACCTTGTGGATGCTTCATAGACCTCTTAGGGAGGGGATAGAGTAGGAGTCAGACAAAGCAACAGCTTCCAGTTTGTTAGTTTGCAGACCCTTTAAAGGTTTCCAGAGAAGATAAGCAGTAAGTTTAAATAAATTTGAGCTTGATTTTCCCCAAGACAGACCTCTCAAATACTTCATCAACACCTTGGAGATTTTGAAAATAGAGAAATTGAGACGGAAAGATGTTCAGTGTGTTAATCTTAAAAAAACCTTATAGCGTGATTCAGTGTTTTGGTGTGACTGCTTGATAACAGCATCAAAAAAACACTCTTGAAAACATTAATATTTGAAAATTTGAGATTGTCTAAGTTTGTTGCAAAGGGTCTGCCAAAAGCTTCCATTACAACACTTGTTGAAAGAAAATCGTGAAGTCCTTGAGTTACTTCTACATGGAGCAAGACATTCACTTGCAAAGGACAGAGAGGACACAGTTGCAGAAGACAGCATGAAAACAGTCTTTGAGTGTTTATGAGACATATAAACTAAAACAATGTCTTTCAGATATACTATTGAAAAAGAAAATGTTGTTGCTTGAAATTTATTTAAGCATTTTGTGTTTGTGCACAGAAAAATATCACTTTCAACAAATGTCATATTTTGAACTAAAAAAATCCTGTTTCAAAGATGATGACAAAATACTTGCATCTGTATTTTCTAGATGAAATATATTTTCTCCAACAAATTATTTTTGTTTTGAAATGTAATTGATTATTTGAAATTGAATTCACCCAAAAACCCCAAGTAAAATAAAGAGAAAACTTAAAGTGAAACACATGTTCTAAAATTACCAAGATAGATAAGTATTTTAACTGACCTAATAAAAATTATATTTTCATCTGATTTTCCAGTTTGAAAAACTTGTTGCTATTTGGATTTTCTAATTTTTTTCTGCTCAGGAAGATCATTTCTCACTGTACTCTGTGGCAACACTGTCAAGGTTGCTGGTCTGTTTAAGGAGTCTAGGCTAACCTACTGCCCTGTGAACTCAAAGTTCTTAGAGGATGTGTCTAGGTTGACTGGTACAAAACTGCTCTCTTCTTTACTGCCTTCTGGAAGCAGATTTTGGAGCAGGGTTTTTTGTTTCTACCCAGGTTTTCTTGCTAAGGGAATGACCATTTAGCTGAGACTGATGTCTGCATATGAACCTACTTGCGCAGTGTGTAGATGACAGGGAGCTGAGTACTTCGGAGCTAAACAAGAAATGACTCAACCTCATAGCATAGATCCACCCTCCCGCTCTTTTTGTATGGATTTTCTATGGATTTCGGGTCTCAAATTGGGCTTAGGCAAGCTCTCAGTGATGACAAAACATAGAGAATAAACAAGAACCATAAATTAAATTCAATATGTACTCTGTTCTGTTTGCATCCATGAAGTCCTTTTGACTTTTAACAGTTACCTAGCATAAAAAGAGAAAGTAGCTGGCCAAACTTGCTTTAAGCAAGTCTGAAAATGAACAAAAGTTAATTTCATGGAAAACTAAGAGTAGAGACAATGTCTGTAAGATTTTTAAACTAAGGATTTGTTGAGTGTTTCCTAAAGAACAATTAACTATCAGGTATGAAAATCTGAGGTCAGCTCACAAGCTGAAATAAATGTTATGAGTTACAGTATTTGAAAAGTATACATGAAGTCAGGTATGTAGGGTACTTTACAGGAATTAAGAACACATAAATTCATTTGTGAATGTACTATAAAATCATAAGGTGCCCTGGAGAAGTAGTTTATAATACCAGCAACTCAGTTTTCATGTCTATAAAATGATAATATTGGCCAAAGTGCAATGTATTTTGACATCTGTGGGTGAAAAACATTATTTCAGTAACAAATAAATGATAAGTAGTACCTAGGTATCACTAGGTATTGCAATCTTTTTCTCAGGGGTGTTATGAATTGTGCTAAATCCATACACAGATAAAAAAAAGAGAATCTCAGTTTTACAGTAGACATCTGGACAAAAAAATAATGTGATAGGTATATATATGGCCTTACAGATGTTGTACAAAAAACGGTCCTATAAACTACCTAACTTTTCTGAATTATTCTTTTTAGCAGGACAGAACTTTATATTAGTATCCAGGTGATGAATATTTGGGATTTCTGTAGTGTATTTTGTTATGTAGCATATGGTTAAGCAGGAACCCAGGAAATACCACACACACTTTTCAGATATCTAAATAGAAAGGGCAGGGAATTAACACTCATGGGTTAAATTTCTTCTGACTAGGAAGAAGCATATGTACTAATGACCTTCTCCTTGGCTAGCCAGATGCATAAGTTTTGTGATGGAGGGTTTTCTTTTTATGAATGATATTTCTGATACAATTATGTTGTAAGATTATATGTATTCATCCATAAGATTCTGTCCTTCACTTTCAGATAAATGACTTGTCATTTCTATCTGTCAGGAAGTCTCAGGGCAAGGCTATTTAAGTTGTCAGCACCAATGACATGGTAAAATCATCATATCAAACACAGGCAAACTTTCCATATGGATCTAGAAATATAGTTTTCATGCTTGTTAAAAGCTGAAAGGTTTCCATGATTTTCAATATTTTATCTTGTACTCCTTCATCCGTAACTGGTGACAAGGAATGACAACATTGGCTCAATGCTCAAAAAAATGTCATTAATATGAAGAGTTTGCTTGAGAGTAGTGATGTGCTCTACAAATGCAGATACTGCTCTTTGAAGGCTGCTTATTTTTCAAGCACTCAGCCACGACTTTCACTTTTCTCATTAAATAAAGTGACCTATATAGTGACTTTATAAATGATGGAGAGATCGGTAGTGTTCTGTTGCATGTATCTGCAAATATTCAGAGAACTGTGAACTTTGGGGTGATCATCTGACAACTGGGAGACTGCTATTGCTCTGTTATTTACCATGCTATGATATCCACTCATGGGGAAATACTAACAGTCATTCATTGTACTGATCACAGTTTCCAGAAAAGCCATCATCATAGTTGTGGTATGGCTGAAAATGGTATTTCAATTCATGAAATATAGATTTTGAGGATGATGAAACATCTTGCAGAAACAGAAGCTATTAATGATAAAGGTTAACAATTAACAAAATAACAAGTGTAATACATATAAATATAAGGTGTCTATCTTCAGAAGTTCTCAAACTACATTATAGACTAATCAACTTCTCAACTGTCTTCTGAGATAAGCATATTATTATTTTTATCTGAAAGAGAAGAAGCATGAGGTACCTAGAGGATAAGGAAAGTTACCTCTGGTCAAACAGAATTTGAAAGGAATTCTGTTTGTGTTTGAATATTGAGTATTTCAGTTTTTTCACTCCAAGGACTCAACGTCATCTACACTGTACTGCTAAACTTTTGAAGAATCAATCTAAATTGTATACTTATTTGTGTACATGACTGTGTGCAAAATGAGTATTATACTGTAAACCTAATGGTCTGCAAACACAAAAGGGAGCTCAGAATAAATTTATTTTAAATCGGTATGAAAATGTGGTCCTACAGTTTTTATTTAATTACTGTAACGTGTCATGGAAAACTGATCATCTGCATGAGATAAGTGAATATGGTTGAAGGTGTCTACACAAGCTCAATGGTACTTCGGAATTTTATTTTGGGGGAAATGAAATTTTTGCTTATTTAAGAGTGACAATACTATTGAAGGCTTATGCACAGGTGAACTAAACTACTGCTCCATGTATATGGAGCAGCACATATAAAACACTCACATGATTAGTCCTATTCCAGGTTTGTCTATACATTATTGAACTTGCTTTGGTTTTGATCCTTCCTTTCACATAAGGAAGTTATGGAGCCAATTCAATGAACTAGACTAGGAAAGCAGTACAGTCAGATCATCTGTCCCTATAAATATACAATAGCCTGAGAGGGAGCTCACACAGACCACAGCCCTAGCTGAATTACTTCTATAACAGCCCTGATTTTCTGCTCATGTTCTCCAAGATCTCCCCCACCACCTGTCTTGACAACCCAGTCCAGATCTTCTTTGTCCTTGCAGTTAGACTGTTTTTCCTAACATATACTTTGTTTCCTACTTTAGCTTTCTTTTTCCTGTTGATGATGGATAAAGAGAAAAGAATACCTTTGCAACAGTCTTCTCCTATTGCCCCTTTTTTCCCTAACCAAACAACTCTAACTCTTTCAAACTTTTCTGAGGTATCACATCTTCTAAATGTCTCCTCTTACTTGTTGTTCTCCCAACATGCATGATTGCATCATCACTGCATGATTTTCAACCTTCTTGAAATTGAATTTCTACATAAATAAGGTCTTACTTGGGTTGTCCATAGCACGGGACCAACCCACCTGTCTTTATGTGAATTCACACAAAGTATTGGATATGAGCAGTCAAAATGAATTGTTGACTTAGCTTTTGCTGGACAAATAAAAAGAAAAAAGAAATTTCATAGCAAACAAAAGAGAAACTCTAAGACTACCACCTTGTAGAATTGGTACAGTCTAGGGGGTCTGTTGATAAATAGGGAATTTGGTAGCAGAAGAACAGATATAAGGTAAAAAAGACTTCTTTTTATAGAGGCAAGGGAAAAAAACACATAGAGAAAAATATACAAGAGCTCTCCAAAGCAACAGTAAAAGAGAGTTCTCTTCTTTTCCATTCACCAAAAGTGTTGATGTTTTCCATTAAGTAGAAATATTTGTAAAGTATTGTAAAACATAATGCCTGGAGGAATCAACAATATGATACAAGAATTCAGAAGGAKTAGCTGCTTGTATAAGACAGAGGAATCTAAAAATTATTTAAAATATAAATTCTTTCTTTCCTATTCTCCACCACATTTTATACAACAAATATTAATATTAATATTAAAATGAAAAAATTAAAAATAATTAAGTAATACTGTGGGATTAAATAAATCACATATTGCTACTCCCTTGTTTTGTCATCCTGAGTTCACTTCCAAGGCTTTCCAAAGCTTTCCTTCTCTGTAGCAACAGCAAACTAAGTTGGAAGGTCTGAAAAGTTTTCAAACATGAAAGATTCTACTGTCTCTGATGTAGCAAATATTCTGGTTTTTTGGCAGTTGACAGTTTGACGTTCTGACAACTTAGTCTGAAGGGGAAAAAAAGATCGGCTGAGTACAAGAGGGCCTATGTTATTTGCCCCCTTCTTCTTACCATCATGACTGTATAATGAATTCTTTTTACTAGAAGAAGCTCCAGCTTTCTTCCTTTCTATCTGAGAGAGTTAATACCCATAGTAAAGGAAAGTATCTTAAACAGGGAGATTTCCAGGGTTTGTGATTTGCATTTTTTCTTGAACTTTATAAATTCCTTTTACAGAAACAATTTTTCACCCACCTTTCCTATCATGCAGGGTCTAAGTGTACAAGGATTATTTCACTTTTGTCATAGATTTTTTCATGGCACTGGAAGATGAACATGTAGTAAAAATCTGTATCTGTGTTTTCAGTAACAAAAGTCAAGAGGCAGAAAGATTTTAGACCAAAATAATCCCCATAAAATTATGATCAAGTTTAAAGAAGAAAACTTAGATTGGGCCATAAATATTGTGCAAGTAGGATGTGAGAATGAAGTCAGACCAGAACCATGTTCAATACACTTAAACAAACAATAATGTTAAGACAAAGGCAATATTAAGAACAAAACAGTGCTAAAGCAATAATTTTCTGCTTTTTATGAGTAAAATATATGACTTTGAATTCCCTGGGAACTCTTACAGTTGGTGATGAAGTGTTATTTCCCAAGGCAAGAAGCTCTTGCTTTTGCTCATTAACATAGGTAAGGCAATATTTATCAAAACTAAATTAACATTCTATCTATTAAAATGATCTTAAAATATACTTTGTTCATAGCTAAAAAGATGCATTTTTCTGTATCTCTTAGAAATCTTTTTGGAACACACTGCAGTGTATGATGATTTGCCATGAAAAGTCTATGCTTTCAATATTTAATTTCTATTCCCTCAGGCTTGAGGAACAGAAGGAAGCACTTCCTAAGACACTTGTGAAAATACTGTAAACAGCAATGCCCATCTTGGTTTCTGCTTGATCTGAATATCTAGAGATGGCTAATTCATATGCAAACAATACGCAAAGGGAAATTTTTCTTCAGAGGGCTCTCTAAATACCATGATATCAAAACTCAATGACCTGTGAAGCTTGTATTCACTGACTTGGGTTTTCTGAGTATGAGAACTTCCTATCTATCTCATCTAAAGGGAAACAGAGGTTTAAGAGGTACCAAACTGACCCAAAATCACTAAAGCAGCCATACAAATTTATTTACTTTTTTTACTGCTATTGTCTAGACTCCTTACAACTTAAAAGTCATCTTCTGAGGTGCCATGTGGGAACTGTTGCAGCATATACTGATTCTCTGAGGAGTTTTATTCGTTCTGCAATTGACTGCATTGGTTTCCTGAGGACTGAAAAGTATTATCATATACTTGCAGATGGCATTCAGAAACTCTATACAGCCCCTATTTTGATGGTATTAGAAGCTATTCCAAAGTACCACAAGAGACAGAATGACTCTCAGAGGTCTCCTCTGGAGGGACCTAAATCCCTTCAAGAAATAAAGCATATTCATTGATCCATGTTCAATAGGATATGCTCTGCTAAATGTAGTTGAGGGAGGATGTACACTTTTATATCATTGCCTGCATTTTCTTAAAACGGATCATGTGAACTAACACGATGGACAGTTGATTCCAGGCCACTAAAGTACCAGACGTGGTAAAAAAAGGCATTGCAAGGAAGCTGGAATGAAAGTGCTGTAAAACTGACCAAACCAAGAGAATAGCATTTGTCCTAAATGATTTTGTTTATTTTTTATGTTTTTTTTAGGATAAGCCTGTGAAAAACATTTCTGTCAAAAAACAAGGTCCCAGGTACATATTGCATTCTCTGGACAAAATCTTGCAATAATATGAATGGTAAAAACCCAACCAATATTATATCTCTTAGGTTTGAAATGCATTTACTGTTCATTATTCACAGAGACCAGACTGGCTTTATTAAAACCCAAAACTCAGCCAGTGTCTGCAGATGACTTATTTAATGAAATATACAAGTCTTGCATTAATACTAACAGTGAATGTCAAGTAAACTTTTTTTGATTGAGATTTAATGTTTCCAGGTCCGAAGGCATATAATAAAATAAAATAAAATAAAATAAAATAAAATAAAATAAAATATTACTCAAATGAGTGTTTTTTAGAATTGTATATGTGGATTATACAGATTTCTGACAACATCTATTCAAGATCTGAAGGCCCTATTTTCATGAACCGCCTAACATTTTTAAAATCTTACTTTGCTCTAAAGTTTGGCTTGAGATAAGGCTGGCTGCTCTTGCCTCTTTGTGTAATCACATAAATGAGTTTTACCCTGGAAGGGAACAGCCATCTGTGCCTCTGTATGACCATAGGGGAGGACGCAATACTTGTTCCTCCACATAGCTGGTGCATTGTTGAGCCTCCTAAAGGTCATTTCCAAAGGAACATTGGGGACTGACCTCTCTAGACTAGCGCCTGGGTGACCGTGGGTCATGCAAATTAAAATGAGTCATAATACTGCTTGTGACATTTCAGTTTTTGTCAGAAAAAAACCCAGACATGTGGGACGAGCCCCAGTTCCTGTGCGGTTTTAACTCAAAACTGCTCAGTTAATTTCCTACCTATATAATCACTGAACAGAAAAACACAGAGACCTCCATTGACGGGATGGACTTAGTCCTGTCCATTGTCCATCCCTGCCATGCTGGTGGCGGGACCTGGTGCGTGGCAGCACCATGGAGCAGCTCGCCTCTCTGCAGTGTTATTCACTGACCCCACATCTACAGCTTCCTCCCCTCATACGGGTAAATTGCTGACTGGTTTCACGGGTCCTTGACACCCCCTTCCTTAAGCTCTGGTTATACACAGGAATATGTTAGACTTAAGTGTATTTTAAGAAAACGAGGGAATATAACTAAAACATTGTGCTATTTTTTGGTGTAGGGGAATTCACGTGTAACAAGCCTTAAAGAACTGGGGGGTTGAGTATGAGGGAAGCTAACAGAGGATACAGACAGAAAGCATAAAAGTCCTGGGAAACTGGCTGGACAGAAGACTGAGTGGGAGTTTCCTGTAAGATTATGGGAATTAACAGGGGACAGACTTTATTGCCAGCTCTTATCTTATCCAGACATCCTCCTTCATACACTATACTTCCATCAGGCAGAGTTCAGACTGCAAATTTTCTGAAGATCCCTTGACTCAGATTGCTTTCTAGTAAACCACAAACTAAATTAGAAACAGCAGCTACCTTTGTAATGGAATATCAATGTAATGTGCAGCTTGATTTTGTCTGCAGCATTCCCCTCCTCTTCCCCCACCAAAAGCAACCTATTTCTTTTTTCCTTTTGACAAGAGGAGGGAATTGGTTTACAGTTTCTGTCTCATGTTGCCCAAGAAGCAAAGGTTATAAAGGTACCTCCACTTTAAAGGTGTCATCTAGCCTGGCTGATGACAGCATAAATATCCATTCTGTGGATGTGGGACTGTACTATCAATTTTTTTACATTATATGAAAACTGTGACATATACTTGTTGATTGGAGTGGGTAGGATGCTGGCCAGTCCTTCTTTTGGCAACAAGATGGTGGGACAGAGTGAAAGCACAGAGCATCAAATAAGAAAAAGTGTCAGTCCCAAAGACACAGGAGCAGCTTACTTGTTCCACTGCTGTGGTTTTGTTGAACTGAAATAATGACAAACAGAAACAACTCATTGGTGTTCAGGAAAAAACTTCTAAATTTTGGGGTGCATGTGAAGTTTTTTGAGGCATGTGTATTCATGCATTTACACAAGTCTGTAGCCCAAATTTTTTTGCGTGCTTGTGTTGAGTAACTCAATAATATCTTAGAGAAGACCTTCAAAACCATATAATCCTTTGCCATTTCCTCTTCAGCARGTCTATTATGGACAGTCACATGTCCACTGAAGAATCGCTGCATGAAATTTAAAGTCTAAGTTCAATCATTAAAGTGTGAAATAGAAATTATAAACTTACTTTTTGTGCAATTCTCAACACAACTCTTCTGATGGAATTGCTGCAGACATATTTATAATTACTAGGTCATACAAGTACAATCTGTTTTATTCATTTAGCACAGATAAGTGGAAAAAAGCTAAAAAGAGACTTTTTCTTTGTTAAATCTCTAGATTTAACTCTCTTTTCAGTTCATCCATCTCTCTCCCCATAGGTATTTAAAGAAATCTAGGAAACCTCAAATCATTACAAAAGTTTGTGAACCTCACGGGTCACAATGTAAAGTCAACTTTGGGAGGTAATCATCATTTCCAACATGGCTAAGTAAACCTATTCCTGAAGCCCAGGCAGAAACAAAATTGAACATTTGGATTTCTTCACAAAGGAGACAATTGTCTGTATCCAGCTTTTCAGAGCAGTTGTGCATAAAGCTATTCACATCTGCAACGCAAGGAATAAGTTCATCACTGAAACTTTGTCTAACAAACTAAACTCTGTCAGGCACAGTGTAACCATCTGGAATTATTCTCAGTGTGAAAACTGCGTAGAACAATTAAATTAGTAACTTCTTCTAGGATTTCACCAGCTTGCAAGAGGAAACTGGCAATTTTTCTTTACCATGGGCTTGATAAGAGCTATTTACATTTTGAAATCACAGGATTTACAGTGACAAATACTGGATTATAATTTTAGCTGGTTTTTATATAGCTCTTTATTTATGTCTAATGCTTCAACCAGTTCCCAGGTGTTTGAAATTTGACAAATCTGTGTGTCAACAGAAGAAGATTGCCTTTGTGACTCTGTAGCAAAAGTAGAGACCTTTCCCCACAATGTTTAGCTAAAGCCTGGCTTCTGAATCCATATTTTGACAATAGATAAAAGTTATAAATCTATAGCCAGAGCTCCCAGCAATGTCTTCTGTTCGTTGTAATTCACTAGCCATACCCATGAAGGAGTTTGAATTCATGGAAAGTTTAGGAAGAAGTACCCACTGGATCATGGGAGTTTTCTCTTCTTAGCTCTGAAATACTGCTGTTGCTGAACATTTATGAGTTAGGAGACTTTAAAATAGGGGCATACAGAGTGAAATGGTTTCTCTTTGCTAGCGTCCTCTTGAAACCTGCCAGACTACTAAGGCTGAAAAGGATGAGTAGAGACCATGAAAGATGCAGAAAGGCCTTCAGAGTGGTCCTGAGCTTTTGGGGTTATACTGTAGATTTCTCTCAATTCTAAAACATTTTTATGTTGCATGGATCATTCTGACAAGAATTCAGGCATAACTGACAAAAAAAAAAAAAAAAAGAAAAAAAAGAAAAAAAAAAACCAAACCACCTGAAGTCTACATAACAGAAGGAAAAGGACAGTGTAAAAGAAACTACTCTGCCTTTTTTGTTTGTCTGCCATTTCGGCCATAGGAATGACTGGTTAAAAGGAGAGTAAGCCCCACTGTCTTTTTCAGAAAGTTCCTGCATATTCTTATTCACTGAAATTTAATAAGCAATTCTATTCCCAGGAAGACTGCAAAAATAATTCTTTAAAGAGAAATTGGACTACTGCTCTGCCAGATTGCACCTCAAATTTAGGAGGGGAGGTCAAGGGGACATGGCTCTGAGAACTAACAGATCTCCCAGGAGCTGCTCTGCATATTTCTGCAGGGGGAGTAGTCTGAGGGCAAGTCACAGATACTTCTCTTCTTGAAATTTCCCCCAGATCATCTGGCAGGGTTCTGCATTGGGTTTATCATTGCATTTCTCAATACAGGAAAATCCTGCTGGATTATGAGATCATTATTCTATGAATCAAAAGTACAGGATTCCCAAATGAAGAGGAAGTTATGGATTGCTTGACCATTTTTGCTCTCAGTGAACATATTTACCATCTGCATGAGTTTATTTAGGCAGCCAGATTTCCAGTTGGTTTTACTTGGACAGCAAAGGTTGGCAGGATTTTTATATAAAAATATTTAAAATAATAATGTATTGTGTAAAGCTGCCTTCTACAGACCTCAATCTTGTACTAAAGCACGTTTTATTTCATATATTCTTTATATATATAATTTTTATGCCATTAGGTTTAAATGTAAAATATACCTCAAAATACTTTATTATTTGTGTTAACATTGACCTATACTTAAAACATCTACAAAATATAAATTTACATTGATTCTCTGGCTCTCATCCCCAAGGCAATTCAAATTTCTTGATTTTTTTTTGCCTTTTTTTTTTTAATTCTCTGTTAACACAACATATTCCCCATCAAGGAATTAGTTATGGCCAAGTATTTTCTGTAATACCAAGGTCCGCAATATTAAAAGCCACTACCAATGAGGGTTCAATTACTTTGGAAATGAAAATATCACTTTACACATTTGGAAAACTAAACAGAAGGAAGCACTGCATTGTACCTTGTTTGCAATACCATTTTAAAGTTTGTTTTTTGTTTTTTTTTTTTTTTTTTCCTGAGCAGTGAATGTATGAAGGCCAATATATTCTACATGTCATTGGAATTGCTCTCTAAAAACAATTTTGTTGTCTTAATGAGTTCACAAGAGACCAAAGAGAAAGTGGGGCATCTCATTTTAGGGCCAACAGTGATTTAGAGCACTCATCATAAAGCTGCCCAACACAACATTATCTTTCATATAAGGCTACCGTATTTTGGACTAAAATATATTTAGCCTCTTATTATTGTAGCCTTCTTCTGTCAGTGTTTTACGCTGTGAAAATAAGAAGAAGGAAAAAATAATATCTGTGAATAGTTGCATATCTCAACTATTGTTTAGAAAAAATCTTTGTTATCCTAGAGAATCCTGAACAGTTGAGTTTGCTGTTTGAAGGGGAATTTGTATTTCTGAAATTTGATAAGCTCTGAATTAATAAAAAAACCCCTGTGCATCTCCAATATATTCATATATTATTAGAGTACATATTACATAAACTCAGCAATAATTCTCCAAGCCTTTCCTGACAAGTCAGTAGTCAGACACTGAGGTATTTATTTATTCAAGGAAGAGATCTCACAACCAGACTTTTTGTTTCCAGGGGTATCCCAAGAATAGCAACTTCTTTAAAGCAAAGACAGCCAAGAAGCCTTCAGTATTCAAGACCTTTGTCACAAATGTCAGTAGCTAGCACCAGGGAAAATTCTCCTACAGAACTGTTATTACTGCAGCTTTTTCATTAATGTTGCAGGACTTTGAATATCTGTGAAAGCACAATATGTAAGGACTTCATCCTGCCGTCTGATGCATGTGGAGCTCTTAGTAGGGGGACAGCTGTTGCCCCAAATGCTATACAGACCCAGCGCTCCCTCGTGCATGGTTTTGGAAGCTGTGACCCCCCTCCCAGCCAAGGCAATAGCAGGGCAGCGACCAGTCTGAAGGGAGCAATCCCACTCACGAGATAATGAAGCTGCTCAGCACAGGCATGGGTAGGACATATTTTCCCTTAGAACATTTTCCCCTTTACTTTTCATGCAAAAATAGCATAACCACCTCCTTTTTTTTGTAGCTTAATTGGGTTTTAAGACGGGATCTGAGGGCAGCTACAGGCTGTGGGCTGGCTGAGTGACATCGCTCTATTGTATTCTCCTTATGAAGGAGCTTTTACAAAATTTCTAGCCAATATAATACATATACCAGTCCTGCTAGATCTGGATACCTGCAATGCCTCGGCTCCTGACAACCCCACGGTTTCCTTTCCCGAGCCAGGTGACGCTGCTGGCAGAGGGAACGGACCTGTCACAATGATGAACAGCATCCTTTTACTTACCACAGCAGTCACGGCCGGTGCACAGCCAGCAGGCACCAAAGGTCTTCCTCAGGAAAACGCGAACTGCTGGAGCAGACCGGCACAGGCACTGCTCCCCGCCTCGCTTGTAGAGGGGTGTGAGTTCACACCGTGGCTTTGGCCGGGCTGGCTGCACTTACGCTAATAGTAATTACAGAGCAGTAGGCTGGTAACAGAGTACAAAAAGACTAATCCAACAAATGGAGAACTATAAGGAAGAAATTATAAAAAATGACAACAAGGTGGCTGGGAAGGAAGAGTGAAAATGTAGAAGGTCTGACTTTTGGTATCTTACATTTATAAGAAAAAAGTTTGTTCTTAGGGTGGAATCAGATTGCATAGATGTGAGTTAGAAGCTCTCTCCAGTCCCCCTCTGGAACAGTTTTTGGATTGATTATCTCAGTCTGACTCTGATGAGTCCTGCTGCAATTTCACATTTCTTCTGAAAATAATAAACCACAATATGAGAGCACTTAAAACCTTGAGGAGGAGATGAAGCTTGAGTTTGACGGGGTAGAAGGTCAGGCCAACAGAGGTTGCGAGTGTTGCAGCTGACCTGTTTGAAAAGCTGATTGAAAAAAATCAATTTAAAAGTGACATTTTGTGATGGGAGACAGCTTGCGAAGCCCTAGCACTGGAAAGGAGAAGACACAGATGTGAAGGGTCAGGGGTTTGGTTGTGAGGCCACTGAGGACAGCGAAATCTTGGAAATCAGAATTGAGAAAAGATGAGGTGAAGAGCCACGAAGAGGTGGGATGCTGCAGAGGAGGAAAAAAAATCATGTATAAACAGATTGCAGAGAGATTGCCCACCTTACTAACACTTGTCCATTGATGCCTGATATATTGCACTTACAAAGACACGCATTAAAGAAGACCAGCAATAAATTTACCACCAAATTTCAAAATAAATTCTTGCTCAAGCTACAGTATGGTTTGCATTGCTAAATTAGGACCGAAAGGCCAGACCCTTAATTATTAATCCTTATTTTGGTGCAATATGAGGAACAAGTGGTGCAACATTTTACCTCCACTGAACAACTGGAGAAACCCAGGATCAGGACAAGGGTGTTCCTGTTTGTATTTTTTTTATTTTAGGACTATGTTCCCTGTACTCCTGTGTCATAATTCAATCAAGCTTTGCACATTTGCTACTGATTAGGAGGCAACAATGCCCTGGCATTTCATTGGCAGACTAGTTAACTGGGGAGAAATAAAATTATATTTCAGCTGAAGGCATAACTTTTCTCTGCATTCCCCCACCACCACAGCTTTAAAKTCCTTGATGTTTATTAATGTTCTCTGCTTTGAAGTAAGCTATTTGAAAATATACTAAATAATATATTGCTTTTTTTATATGAAGTAATTTACATTCATGATTTCCAGCAGGGCTGTAATGCCATGGTATTTTTCAAAATTACAGAGATACAAGAGATTTGCAGAGGTGATCTGAAGTAGAGTATGCTGTCCCTCAGTTTCTGTGCTTAATGCCAGTATTCAGAAAGGCAAGCTTTCTCAATAGGGGGTATGAAAGGAGTCCCAGGGATTTAAATATAGCTTAAGACTTTCAAGGAAAACCGCAATAAAATAGTCAGGGAATACTTTTTCCAAACCAAGACAAAATTCCATGTACATATCATAAGTACCAAGCAAGTAAGCAAGAAAAAAATCRCTCATACCAACACAAAAAAATGCACATGCCAGAGATTCAAATAAATGCAATTCCACATCTGAAAAGCCATGTCTCTTTTGACAATTCAGTTAACATTAAGCAACACAGATGTAATTTATGACAATTATACAGCCCAGCAATATGAACAGGACTATCAACATGAGAAATGCCGATAAGCGTTTGCGAAGTCCAGAACAAACGTAATCCTCTGGATTCTGTTCCGTAGGTTTGTAAGCACTTAGTACTCAAGATCAATAAAACACATGAGATACTTTGCAGACTAATGCCCAGTTTTTCCTTTCTGTGAGATTTAATTGTCTTCCTCTGCATTTGTTACTGCATAGGGGCAGCAAAAGAGAAAAGATACAACTAATACTGCGCTGTATATGTGGTCAGACCTTTAATTTTTCTGTTCTGCTACATATCAAGTTAAATTCCCCATTAGAATGGTCACTAAATTGACAGCCATTAAGTGTTATACCTGCCCAAGACATACGAAATCTTTACTATTCTAATAAATTCTAAGATACAATTTAAAAATTTCTGTTCTTGCCTTACATTGGCTTTTGTACCCATTTAGATTCAGAAACTAATATTTTTTTGTTCCAATAAAGTTTCAGGGGTTTGAAAAATGACTTCTGGCCTTGCCCAGCTATTTTCTTCCTCTCCTGCACTGGATACCTGGGTATCTACATCACAGGTAAAATGTGTCAGGATGCATGTTCTTTATCTTCCACGCCTACAGCAGCAATCTGTCAGGAACGCACAGCAGACAACAGGAATATTGCAACCCTAACAAACAGTGTCAGAGAAAAATGTAGTATTTGCGCCCTTTCACACCTTCTCTACCTTTTCTTTTCTAGCTTTATCACTTAACTAAGAAGTTAGGCATGTCTCCAAGCTGTGAAAGAATGCAGATTTAAATATTTCCAGTGTCATTGACTCAGCAGGAGAAGGTCGCTAGAATTGTTTCTATAAACAAACAGAACCACTTTAATATACTTCTTCTTTAATAAATCTGGTGAGTAATACAAACGTTGACACCGTATACGGGTCATTGTAATGTTCTTTCTGTCTGTCTTCCTGTATTTCTGTCTATTCTGTATTTTGTATGCTTAGCAATGAAAAATCATTTCTAAATTTGTTTGATCTGTATTAAGACTTTGTAAGGTCATGCTTGATTTAACACAATTTATTGTGACTCTTCCTGCTGAGTTTAATCATAGCAAGATGCAGATTTCTTTCTGCTGGTGGTAAAATTCAGCACAACCAGATTTGTCCCAGGCTCTGCACATCTGTTTTGCTAATCTATACTCTGCAGAGTGACAAATATGTCATGTCAGTCATACCTTTTGCTAGCTCCAGTGAATATACGTGATACACCTGAAGTGCTGCATGACAGACAAAAGTCAAAGGAGTTTTTAAAGCCTAAAATGGTATCAGTTCTCTAATTATTTGTATGCTAATGACTGCTAGCTTCAGAAGACTTGAAAGGAGGTGGAGAGATTTATCCAGGTCCCCACAGGATTAGACGCCCAGCCAGACCCTCATTCTGTTGTTTTTTGCTCCTCTGGCAGCACTAACAGCCAGAAAGGCTGTTAAGCTGGACTTGTCATGATTTGGTGGGAGATGTATTRGCCCTTGGAGCTGAAGCTTCTCTGTAACGCTTTGCAAAACCACAGGACTTTGTTTAAATTTTGATACTGATCAGACTAAGATGGAAACAGTTGGGGGAATCATGCAGCGACAGGGTATTCAGATCAGGATGGGCCTTGTCCACCACTTGATCCAAATAGGCCACGTTTCTTTTCAATTTTCTCAATGGATTTGTTTCACGTCTAGTAAACATCCTACTTGTAACATTCAGAGCTATAGATATCTCCATGCTTCAGCTGCAGATTGAACAAAATGTTAAGTAGGGATAACTTAGACGTGCTTTGTCATGTGAACTGTGAAAAATATCTGAGCTGGGAGCAAAAAAAAAAAGGACAATATTTTTCAACAAAATATACAAAACTCTTCAGAAAATCTGATTTATTTTTCTTTCTTTCTTTTTTTCCTTTCAGATTTGATTTCTCATTTACTTCATTATTATTCTTTACGAGATTTAGATGTTCATTTGACAAGGTCAGTTTTATCATGATGTCAATCACTGAGATTGTAACATTTATTAAAAATTAGATTTGTGATGTGGGATCCTTCTTAAGAATGATTTTGGACTGAGCATCTGTCCCATTTCTTCAACAGAAGGATAACTGCTGAAGATAACAAAGGTAGAGGAATTATTATTGAAGCCTTTTCATAGTTTGGAATGTCTGTTATTACTATTCTGTATCACTCCAAAATATGCAGCAGTACCAGCTAAATAAAACTGAATTATTTAGTCTAATTTATGAAATCTCTGCACAATTTATACTGTTAACGAACGCTGAGGACAATTTACACATGCTTCTTGATTCCATCTACCTATTTATTAATCCTCTTTACATCCTCAATGGGTCTTATGGGCCTGAGGGTTTGTCAGATTAAAGATTAGCGGGTGTTTTATCTACAGGTTTTCTGTCAATGAATAATTAAAAACAATACACTCACATGAATGCAGCTTTCAATTATTCCTTCATGCACACTAATCTTTCTTCCATTTACCCCATGCAATCTGCTTCTATCAATTTTCTATGTAAGCCTGAGGGTACTAAGTAACAATTTGTGGTTTTTTTTCTCTTGTATTACCATCATCCATTAATTATCAACATGCTTGCTGTTACACAGAGTGTCCTCTCCTCCCATATGTACACAGAGACACATGCTAAACTTCTTAAAACATCTTCTTTCAGCATTTCAATGACAGATGCCTTTCACGTAACACCCTATGATCAGTATCTTCCTTACAGCTATAAAACTGTTGGGTTTTTTGTTCAAAATTCTTATACAGCACCTGCAGTGTAGAATAGGTTTCTTTTAAGTATTACTCCATTTAGTATAAAAGTAAATGAAACTAAAATAGCCTTGGAAATGTATCCACAAAAATATAAAGCATAGTGCCTCTAGTGTATGTCTGTGAACAGGTAAGGGAAGATGCTGAGAGTACTCTGTGGGCCAACTGAAAAATGGCAAATGGCAAAAGAAAAATCTTGATTAATCCATCCTTTTTTTTTTTTTTTTTTTCATATTAGCTAAAACTGATATGGGAATTTACTACCCAATATTGGCCTAAAAAGACTGTACACTTTTCACAGAGTTCAGAATTACCTCAGGCAATTAATGATTTTGCCCAAATTATTATCTGTTGAAAAAAAAATACCGCATTGGAGGATGTTTAGACTCCAACAAAACCATTTCCTTTTCTTAAACCAGACCACAACATCCCCTCTGAGTTCACACAGAATTTCTTCTCAGCTGAACTGCAGTTCACTTGCAGTTTGGGTGGCTCATCTTGCTGCTGCATGTCTGGCCACATCCTTTGCCAGGTGGCTCTCTCTTCCCTTGTGCTCGACTGATGTGATGCGTCACGGGTAATGAGTTGGGCTGAGAAGCCTGGCCCAGAGGCAGCATTACATGCTGTAAACTTCATGGGAGAACAAACATTTGGGAAAAAACAATTTATTGGAGAAGAAGAGTTTAATGGTAAGTGAAGCTAAAACTATTTTTATTTAAGTTTAATCAGCCAACTGAACAACCAAAATGATCATTTCAGTTCAGAAACAGCTGTAGTGAAAGACGTAGCTTTTATTGGAAGCAATGAAATGAAATGTTTCAGAGAATAATTTTTGAGAAACTTCCATGTTTTCCATCATTATTTAGAATGAAAACAAATGTCAAAATTTCCATGCAGTAAAGTTTCTCATTTTCTGTATTCCCTGATGTTAATTCTTCCAGATATTTCAAGGAAATGTTCAAAAAGGAAAATATAAGAAGAGGTCTATTTTTAAAACAAAGTTTTTTGGATACCTTTAATATGCAAATATGTTTTTACTTCCCAATAAAATACTTTATTGCAGTTTTTAAGAAAAAAGAAATATCAAGACATATGTATATGCAAATGCATATATGTATATGCAAATATAATCTAAATGTAAATGTAGAAAATGAACATGTATAGGTATAACATACATATAACAGCCAGGTGTGGAATATTTCTGTGGATAGCATTTGAACCAACCAGAACCATGGGGTGGCAGGGCAGGAAGGGAACCAAACCTGTGTAATAACCTTGAGGCAGACAGGTTCCTTTGTTTTTATATCCACAATATTATATTCATCATTACATTCATCATCATATTCACAGTATTATATTCATGTATTGCAAATTTACTGTTAACATTATTGATGTTAAAACAAGAAAAAACCCTGAAGTTCAGTACTGATTTCTCTTAAGTAATCTAACTTATGTTAAAGCTTTGCTTAATGTCTTCTAAAAGAAAATGCTGTCATAATTGATGGTAGTCAAACCTTATATCATCTAAGATTTAGTTCCATTTGACTAACCATCTAAACTACTTTGTACTTACCTGAAATTCTTATGAAAAAGTCAAGAAGAAAGTCTTGCAATAAATTTTTTGTAGTTTGTTTTTTTTTTTCCTGCGAGATATTGAAGGATTTTTAATTTTGGCTCCTTTAGAAATAACACAATAATCTTTTCATCTGTGATAAAAACAAAACAGAACACACACACACAAAAAAAAAAGAAAAAAAAAAAAGAAAAAGGAACCATAACTGAAGTTTCATGTCTCTCTCACATTCGGGGGAGTGGGTGTGTGTATTCGCTTTTATCTGTTTGTTTGTTTTTCAGTTAACCATATTGTTGTGAATTTGAAAAAGCTTTAAAGTTTGTTTCAAGTTTATGTTTTGAGTACTGCTTTGAATAATTTTTATTCTCTCACAAACCAGTCATTTTGCCGTTAGGAAATACTGTAGAAGATRCAAGACATTTTACTCCAATTCTGAGTACCATGTTTTGGAAAAAGGCTTCTTTGTTTTAACACTGAAATAAATGTTTCGGGCTTGTGACAGTAATATCTGTGTTTATGGATTCACATGGAATAGTGRCATAGTGAATTCTCACCAGCTTAAGTGTATGAGCTATGGGACTCACACACTTAATTGTACAAGTTTATAATATTTGGACAGTAGATTTTATATTTAAACTCTACAAAATTCCTTGCTGTCAAGTTGTACAAACAAGAAATAAATTTCATCCATTCCATCCATCTCACAGTTGAACAAAATTGTGCTCACCCTTCCTAGGAGGTCCCCAATGAAACACGGGGTAAGGATGCTGAGAGTGAATTTGGTTTGAACTAGGGAAAAAAAAAAGTCTCTTTCTTCACACATGTCTCTGGAGATGACATGGGAAAAGAAATTCAGAGCTGGACAATCTTTCCAGAGAGATCCCTTCCATGAATGGCATTCCTGTAACTATCTGTCATAACTCTGTTTCCTTGAAATTTCAGGATTTGGGGACTAACTATCAGCTTCCTTGCTTCTGGCCTGACAAATTATGAATCCCAAGAAGCCAATAAAATGTGAGTTAGGCCATATAATCTCACCCATATAATCTCACCCATATATGAGCAATACAAATCACTCCTATCTAGATGGATCAAACTTAGCTCCATGAAAGATTTGTATCTAAGTGTCAACTCTATATCAGGAGCAATCTTATTTTTTAGATTATTGAAAGAGCTGGTGGAGTGCTGCGACCTCCTGATAACAATATAGAAGGACCAAACCTCGGCTAGTGTGAGTTGACATAGTTCTGTGCAGAGTATTCTACACCAGCACAGACTTGCCCTGGTGCTCTTGTTCAAGCAATGTGTCCAGTGTGAGCCTATGATCCTGCCCTGATAAATCTGTTAATGCAGCATGGCCTGAAATTAATTGGAAAATAAAAACACTGTAATTTCTTAGTTTCAAAGTGGAGAGAAAATGAAATGGAAATATAGACAGCAGCTTACTAGTGATCAGGAGCATTGGACGTGAGCAATTTGCCTGAAGCTAGCAATAGTTTCACAGTATGGTAGTGATTAGTGTTGTTGCTTGCTAATGTTTTGCTGTTTTGTATTAAAACTGACTCCATTTTTACAGTAGCACTGAGCCATGTTTCTACAAAACAATTTTGTTTCAAAAGCTGTGAGATATGACTGAGGGAAAAACCTAATATTTCACTGCCTGAAGAAATAGAAGAATATTTGTTTTGCTCTACAYTGATGTTTTAATGCATGAAAACATATGTATTTGAAGAATAGGTTTGTTCTGAATGAAGTTCACAAGGCAGTTTGTATGACTTGCATGACTATTTATGTAAGAAAAATGAATGGTTTATCATAGACAGAAAGACAGCAGCTAGTAAAGGCTGATGTATCAATAGATAGCAAGACAGAGAGGTAGGTGTTTAATGGTGTGAAAGTATCTTCATGGAATCATAGAATGGCTTGGGTTGGAAGGGACCTTTGAAAATCATCCAGTCCAACCCCCCTGCCATGGGCAGGGACATCTTTCACTAGATCAGGTTGCTCAAAGCTTCGTCCAACCTAACCGTGAGCACTTCCAATGATGGGGCATCCACAACTTCTGTGGGCAACCTGTTCCAGTGTCTCACCACTCTCATCATAAAAAAATTTCTTCCTTATATCCAATCTAAATTTACCATCTTTCATTTTAAAACCATTGGACCTTGTCCCGTCGCTACAGGCCCTGGTAAGAAGTCCTTCTCTGTCTTTCTATAAGCCCCCTTTATATATTTAAAGGCCACAATAAGGTCTCCCAGAGCCGTATCTTCTCCAGGCTGAACAACCCGAACTCTCTCAGCCTTTCTTCATAGCAGAGGTGTTCCAGGCGTCTGACCATTTTTGTGGCCCTCGTCTGGACCCACTCTAACAGGTCCATGTCTGTCTTGTACTGTGGGCCCCAGAGCTGGATGCAGTACTCCAGGTGGAGTCTCACAAGAGCAGAGTAAAAGGGAAGAATCACCTCCCTCAGCCTTCTGGCCACGCTTCTTTTTATGCAGCCCAGGATACTATTGGCTTTCTGGGATGCAAGTGCATGTTGCCAGCTCATGTTCAATTTTTCATCCACAAATATCTCCAAGTCCTTCTCCACAGGGCTGCTCTCAATCCCTTCATCTCCCAGTCTGTACTGATATTGGGGATTGCCCTGACCCAGGTGCAGGACCTTGCACTTGGCCTTGTTGAACTTCATGAGGTTCGCATGGACCCTCTCCTCAAGCTTGTCAAAATCCCTCTGGATGGCATCCTTTCCCTCTACCGAATCAACTGCAYCATTCAGCTTGATGTCATCTGCAAACTTTCTGAGGGTGCACTCAATCTCACCGCCTGTGGCGTTGATGGAGATATTAAATAGTATTGGTCCCAGTACGGACCCTTGAGGGACACCACTCATTACTGGTTTCCACTTGGACATTGAGCCATTGACTATAACTCTTTGGACACGGCCATCCAGCCAGTTCCTTATCCATCTAACAGTCCATCTGTCAAACCCATATCTCTCCAATTTAGTGGCCAGAATGCTGTGGGGGACTGTATCAAAGGTCTTACAGAAGTCTAGGTAGATGCATCTGTATCTCTTCCCATGTCTACTGATGCAGTTACTCCATTATAATAGGCCATTAGATTGGTCAGGCATGATTTGCCCTTGGTGAAGCCATGTTGACTGTCTCTAATCACCTCTTTGTCTTCCATGTGTTTAGACATGTCTTCCAGGAGGATCTGCTCCATGATCTTACAGGGCATGGAAGTGAGGCTGACTCGTCAGTAGTTCCCATCGTCCTCCTTTTAACCTTTTTGTCCCATTCTGTGATCACCTTGACCACTAACTGACAAAGTATTATATGTCTCATTACAATATCGCTTGTATAAGATGAAATGGAGAGAATTGTTAACAGCTGAACTGAAAACATTTTATTTGGTGTTATCTGACATTTTATATCCACTGAAGAGGATGTACTCACAGTGCAATTCCTAAACATTGCAAGGGATACTTTCTCCAATAAAGGAAAAATAGTATTAGGCCCCCTCCTGGCAGAGACAGAGGACGGGATCAGAGCGCTGAAAAGTTATTTTTTGAATGATCATGACTTGCTCATATTTCTTATCTAGGGAGAGAGAAAATGCACATATTTATTCTTCACATGAACTTGCTTACACACCTGCACACATTTGCTGTTTAAAAGCCTTGGTTTCACAGGACTGAGAACAATTATGAGAAAGAACAGGGACATAAAAAGACTGCAGTAAATGTCTGTTTGACAGTGGTTTGCTACATATTTCAACCTCAGTCCTGAAATGGAGAAAAAAATGCTGCTTTGGGTAGAAAATATCATTCYTTTGACAGGAAGTTAAAGTAGCTGTAATAAGAATTAACTAGACAACAAATGGTGATATGGGTAATAGGAGACATTTTTTAATGTATATCCTAAAAATTATACTTGTTTAGTATAAAATGCAAATAATAGAAACATTAGGGGGCTCAGCATAATTATAGTGTTTTCACCTCTGTATCTGATACCCAAATCTATCCAGAAACAGTGACCTCACATAATCTGCAGTTTGTTTGTGCATATGAATGATCTCAAGGTGGGTGTTATACACCTCAATATATAGCTCAGGGCAGTAAGGAAGGTGCCAGCTTAGATGTAGCTGGGGCAAGTTTCCCTGAATATTACATACATGTACTTATAACAGCAGGTCTGTTCAGAAACACAGTTTTGTTTTGTGTTTTTATACATAATCCTTAGTTAAATGTGCTAGTTTAACAAGGAGAAAGCTAAGCGGTAGCTTAGAGTCTGCAAGTACCTGCTTAGGGAAGAAATATTTGACAGCTGAAAGTTCTGCAATTATTCAGAAAAAATACAGGTTCTGGTGGCTGGAAGGTGAAGATAGATAAATGCAGAAACAGGGCAGCTGCTCTTGTTCTGTTTGTTTGTTTGTTTTGTTTAAAAGCATAATTAACCACCAGAACACCTTTCTGAAGAGATASAGTGGGTGACGAGTAGTGCAAACTTTTAAACAGAACTCAATGCTTTTCAAAAGTGCATCTCGTATCAAGTGAGAATTAATTCAACTATGTGGTATGGTTTGTGTTATACAGCAATTCAAAACAACAATTCTTTCTGACTTTATAATATCTGAATCTGTCCTGCCCTACACGTACAAGAACAAACCCTTTCATCAGCAGCTTAGTATATTCTACTTCTTCATTATCTTAAATTATGTATTACAAAATAAAAACAGCAAAAATCACAAATGATCTGAAAATGGGATGGCTTGTCATTTGTCAAGAGACATAATCTAAGAACACAGTTTTATAGCACTGTYGTGGTTTAACCCTGGCAGTGCCTAAACACCACGCAGCCGCTCGCTCACCCCCCTGCTCCGGTGGGATGGGGGAGAGAATCGGGAGGGCACGAGTAGGAAAACTCGCGGGTTGAGATAAAAACAGTTTAATAATTGAAATAAAACAAAGTAGAACAGTAATAGTAACAGTGAAAACAACAACAACAACAACAATAATATACAAAGCAGGCGATGCACAATGCAATTGCTCACCACCCGCCGAACCGAATGAGAGCCTGGGACCCCRGAACCCCCCCCCACACCCTTAGTTTTTATACTGAGCATGACGTTACATGGTATGGAATACCCCATTGGCCAGCTGGGTCAAMCACCCCGGCTATGCTCCCCCCGCCAGCTTCCCATGCACCTGGCAGGGCAYGGGAGGCCGAAARGTGCCCRGTRCAAGCACCACCCAGCAGCACACAAAACACCAATGGGCCATCAACGCTCCTATTATACCAAACCCAGAACACAGCACACCCTCCCCAGCTACTGGGAAGAAAGTTAACTCTGTCCCAGCCGGAACCAGGACAAGCACCTTTTGTTTCATTTTATGATTTCAAAAAGTAATGTAGCATCTTTTATAAAATAGAAGGTATGATGCAGAAGAGTTTCTGGTTAATCTAAAGTACGTCACATGCATTATTCCATTCCGTTCATTTAGCCTGCTCTATTTTATGCATGTCAGTATATATTCTTATGTTGCTATTTTTGCTGCAATTTATTCTGAAAACATAATTTGAAAATTAAGAATATGTCAGTCTGCAGGGATTCATATTAAACTCCCATGTAGCCAAACAAACATCCAGCTCTGACACACCTCCATTTGTTATCCTAGGTTTGCCCATGCTAAAAATTGAACGGCAGTGGGTAGGAGGTCATGAAATCAGATGAAACATGGAGTTAAATATGCTTTTATGAGTACTGCAGATGCAGAATATAATAGAGGTTGCTTTGGTCAGTGATTCTACGCAGGTTGAAACCTGCTATCCCAGCCTTTTCTCTTTTTAATCCATAGAATAGTCTTCCCTAAGCAACACAGACTGTAGGCTTTCTTGGAGATCTCTCATCTGTGTATTTGCACACACTCAATAATGTAACCCACCATGGGCTGCATTCTGGCACCTCTTCCAGAAGGAGTCATCTGTAAACAAAGCCCAGACTTCAAATTTTCCAGGTGTCTGTTAACATATTTGCTATTCTTCTCCAAAGTACGCTCTGTCTAATGGACACGTAACATCTTGAATTCAGTTGCAGACTTTGTAAATATCTATCTTTATAGATTCTGTCTCAATCAGATGTAGAAAGATTTTTGTATCTGGCTTGGTCATACCCAGAAGGACCTGTTACCTTGCTGTGACACACTTGTTTTAAGGTCTTTTGCAGACAGAATGTCTGCTCTTGCTGAGCTAACATACTTTTTATTACATTACATTTAAGCAGATTTCTTCTGCACAGGAACTAAATACCTTCATGAATTCCCACTGAAGAATATCTTCCTTTACACAGGAAGCAAAGGCATGTGTCTATTGTTTAGAAAGGACAGCTGCCTTACCATTTAAAACTGTTTGGATGGTGAGGGACTGAGATTTTTTTTAGTTCTCTGCATACGTGGAAAAACACACACATATGAGAGATAACAGTCGCTGTCTAGGTCTCTGTAGCTTTGTTACTCCTAAACAGTGTGGTTTATTGTCATGGTTTAACCCTAGCCAGCAACTAAACACCACGCAGCCTCTCGCTCACCCCCCACCTCCAGTAGGATGGGGGAAAGAATCAGGAGGGCACAAGTGGATGAGGGAAAGGCTGTGGATGTGGTCTACCTGGACTTCAGTAAAGCTTTCAACACTGTCTCCCACAGCATTCTCCTAGAGAAGCTGGCGGCTCACAGCTTAGACAGGTGTACTCTTCGCTGGGTAAAAAACTGGCTGGATGGCCAGGCCCAGAGAGTTGTGGTGAATGGAGTTAAATCCAGTTGGTGGCTGGTCACAAGCGGTGTTCCCCAGGGCTC
>JAYKAV010000026.1:70822-95754 GCA_035582835.1 Phoebastria nigripes
TCAGATAAATTAATATTGTGACCAACAACTGTTAACAGATATAAATTCCTTAATATGCTCTAGTTAGTCTGTTGTTATCTCAAACCCTTTGAGCCCCACGTTGGGCGCCAGAAAGGACTGTCGTGGTTTAACCCCAGCCAGCAACTAAACACCACACAGCCGCTCACTCACCCCCCCCTCCAGTTGGATGGGGGAGAGAATTGGGAGGGCACAAGTAGGTGGGTTGAAATAAAAACAGTTTAATAATTGAGACAAAACAAAGTAGAACAGTAATAACAACAATGATAACAACAACAATAATAGAATATACAAAGCAGGTGATGTACAATGCAACTGCTGACCACCCTGCCGACCGATGCCCAGGCCGATATGCGAGTGCCCGTCCCATGACGCCAGAGCCCCCCCCCACATAGTTTTATAGGAGCATGACCTCACATGGTATGGAATACCCCATTGGCCAGCTGGGTCAACCGCCCCGGCTATGCTCCCCCCGCCAGCTTCCCATGCACCTGGCAGGGCATGGGAGACCGAAAAGTGCCCGGTGCAAGCACCACCCAGCAACACAGAAAACATCAATGGGCCATCAACGCTCCTATTAWACCAAACTCAAAACACAGCACACACACCCCAGCTACTGGGAAGAAAGTTAACTCTGTCCCAGCCAGAACCAGGACATTTGTATTAAAAGCCAAATAAAGCATGATACAGGAAGGAGTAAAACCACAATTTCTCACCTTTCCCACAATCGTTTTCCCCAGAGGCACAGAGCCCTGATCTTACAGGAATCATAGTAGTATGTAGGGACAGGGAAAAACCACAGTAGATTTTTGCTTTTTCCAATATTTTTGCTTTATATTGCTGTTTTTTCAGCAACATTAAATAACAAATTGAGGCCATTTTAAAGCATAGGTGCACAGAGTAAGAATTTGGGGTGGCATCTTAAAATGACTAAGATGATAGCCAATTGCTATAGCGAAGCAGGTTTATGCATGGCTTACTCTACATCTTTGTGTAGTATACTTGCATGCAAAAAGCTGATTTGTGTTATGTGACCACGCTGTGCCTGAGGCTCCCCCAGGAGTTAAGTTTCTAACACATGATGAAATTACAACGAACCAATGACGTGTTGTCTAGGCAGGCTCCATTCATGAAAACAATGCTTCAGATACCATTATCATCTCAGCAGCAGGTCACAAGAGGCCTATTATTGTTTCTTAGGATTTTAATTTTTAGGCAGTTAAAGAAAGAGATTTCAGCAGACATTTTGTTTTGGGCTTTTTTCTTTTGGTGTGAAAAATAAGTTCTTCTCATTTGATTTGCTTAAATATATATATWTTTTTTTAAACAAAAAAGAGAAAGAATATGGTTTTTCAAGGAAAATAACTTCGTCTTTTCTTTGGAAAATATAAATGTATTTTTTTTTCATCTTGCTCTAATTAACCTTCTTTAAGATTATGAAGTTGGTCAACAGTGTATCAATGGCAACCAAATTACTTGAAGGACCTGTATGTTAAAAGAAAGAAAAATTAATATGAACTGCCCATTTTCAAAAATGTTCCTCTTAACAGATGTGAAGCAAGTCCTCAGAGAAATCTGCTTTCTGTTCCTTTTATTACAGCTCGCTCTACTCACCTTGCTACCCCATAGTTCTCTTTTCTTGTATAATCTGACATCATTCCAGTCTCCCCTAAAATCACTCAATCAGCTCATGAAGCCACAAGCAGCTGTAATAAAAAGTGTAATAAAGAGTGTGGTAAAACCTGTGGGGAAGTGTGGGACAGGAGCCTTAAACAAAAGAAGCAACATGCAATAAAAAAGAAATTAAATGGACGGAACAAAGGAGAAATGGTACTGAGCAGAGGAGGCAAGGAAGTGGGTGGTTGCCTCTATTTCTGCCGGTAAATTAAGACTGAACTGCAGAAAGACATACTTGGGGATTAGAGGCTGTAATTTCAGTGCCTTGTCAATACCAGTGCACAAAAACACGGGAGAATAAATTCATGAGTACAGCACCTCCTGGTTCTGATCTCTTCCACCTTAAAATAAACTCAAGTGTTATCACACAAGAAGCTCTTTAACCTCAATTCATGGAGCTTCATGTGGAGCTGCAGCAGGGCTGAGCCCTTTGAAAATCTCCTTCTGTCTGGAGAGCCATCGACGGAGCGCCTTTTTTTTCCACTCCGTTCTGAGGCAGTGACATGGGGAGAGAATTGCAGGAAAGTTCAGTAAAATGGAGAGTGACTTTTTATTATTGCTGGTCTTGCCATGCCGTGACAGATGGGCAGCTGAAGAAAAAGAAATTTTTTTTGGCTGTGTTACTCTCAAACTGGTGCAAAATTTTACTGTGTTAAAATCTTGAGAAAAAAATCCTCTTTCTAAAATTTATGTTATTAATATTAATAATTTGCTATTAGAAAAATATATTCTATGCACAATTATTACCAGGTCATTCTTCTGATTCAGAAGCAAAACATACTTTCTCAATACCATATATGAAATAAATTCAGCATCGGCCATTTTTATTTGACAGGCCTTGCAAAGCATGATTTTATGGTGGCATTATACCACAATGATGAGAAATGAGCTCTCACATGCATTTAAAAAGTAGTACAAATATCCCAAGAATTTTCTAGGGGTGGCGGAGAGGGATAGCTGGCCTGCCATGTACTATACATGGGCAATGACAATGGCCAAAGGCAGAAAGAAATCTTGCAGAAACACTCCAACTAAAAAAAGCCTTCAAGAATAAGCATCCGTATATGTATCCCTTGATGGCTAGAATGAAATTCATCCAAGATGAGGTAGGTGAAAAGGAGGTTATATTATCACTGCTGTGGGAAATAAACAGCTATAGTAAATCTTTTTTTAATAATATATTTTAATATTTCCTGGCAGAAGGATAAAACAGCACACAGAACATCAAAGATTCTTATGCAACAGGACTCTTCTGATTCTCAGGTGAGGTTAAGAAATTCAAACGCCATGGGGAGTTATGGCTGCTTGGCTTGTTGCTTCTATCAAACTGCATCGCATGGCCATTAGAGGAACAGTCTCTTAAAGTTGCCTGTGAGAGAGCTATGCATAAAACCCATTAGTGTCTACCAAGATCGGAGTTTGTACTCTACACTGTATTAAAAATGTTCCACTAAATGGCCACAAATCCACACTGTGTCTGTAGGGCCCAACATATGAAGTCAATACAATACTATGAAAGCAATAATGGTTTAAATCAAGGTGTATTGGTTCAGTATATATTCCACTTACTTGTTTGCACAGCTGATTATAATATAGTCTGTCTTGTTTGAGCCAAACCTATAAAATACCTATACTAGGAAAGGTGTTAGACTGTAGCCTGGTATTCAATGCACAGATCTTGCTCTTACAGCTATTCTTAAACAAGATCATTCAGACACACTGCTTCTCACTGTGCCTTTACTCCATCCAGATTTTGTTCATGGTGGCCCTTCCAGATAGGTCCAGTACTATAGAGAAATAATTGAAAATCATTTTCAGAAAAAAAAAAAAAAAATTGTCCGTCATGGAAATCTTCTTCCTTTATAACACGAAATCAGTTTTTGAAGAGTACAAAATATTGGTATATATGACCATTTGGTATAAGCCAGCTGCCTTGAGTGAAACAAATTAAGTTATAAACTGTGTTCTTTTGGATTTCTTTAATAGCCTTAAAATTGGGTTGCAGTCAAAGTATTACCCCTACAGTTTAGTGTTACCCCTAAAATGGGTAACACTGTCCCTTTATCACCTTCTTTCAAGATAAATACAGCTTTAAAACAAATATTATTTTGAATTATTGGGATTACAGATAATGAAGAAAGAGTAGCATAGTTACGTTGCTATCCAATACCAATGACAAATACCATAGGCCTTCACCTTTCATTTACTGCAATTTTATGTCAGAATAACTTAATTGAAGGACAAGCAAGATGTCTGGAGAGTGCTGTTTTTAAGGGTAAAGGCTTTACTAAAACATTAGTTCCCACTGCAAGCTGCAGGGCTGAGAAGGTCCCGCCCACACACACATTGCAAAATGCCACAGGCTGTCTCTTGGGAAATGAATAATTAAAATGGAAAACTTTTCTAGGTAAGTTCACCACATCAAGAGACAAAATTGTTAAATAACTATATTTGCTTTCAGTTCTTCAGAAGAACAGGACTGGTAATACAGCTCATTATTGAGACTAATCAGCTGTTGATGGCAGGGTAGTTGGTATATCTTCATATACAGTAAATGACAGTATATAATTAACAGTTTTATCCTGAAGCAAATAAAACACTGGCATGTGTTGTACGGCAATTCCTTTACTTCACTGTCTATAATTAGTGGCCATTGTGGTTACTATTCAAAAAAAATCAGCGTTTACCAACAATTACTTTACCATAGTATCTGTCATACTGCAGTTATTTCCTATTCTAAGGGCTGAGAAACATAGTATCCCAAATATCATGGTAGTAAATGTTTCCAGTGGCTGACTTTTTGATAGCAATCACTATAATTCTCCCTTCTTCCTAAAAATATGAATAGTTATCAGAATCAACAATTTAAACCATGTAACAAATTGGGGGTAGCAAAACGAATCACTTTAATCTTTTCCAGCTTGTAATGCGGAGCCAAATAAACTACTAACCATCACCCTTTGGAGGCAATCCTTTCTGAAAGCTCCCTGCTGAATCTGTGCAGCTGACTGACTTTGCACTTGAGCTACACTTAGGAGTTATTCACCACAAACTACCAAAGCCTTTTTTTTTTTTTTTTTTGGCCTGTACCACCACTTTGCTCCCCAAGCTCAAAAAAAAATCACTTCTATCAACTCTGACCAAGGTCTATAAATAGATACTCAAGTCAGTCTTTCAGAAAACTTATTCCATATAATTGTTTTCTTCAAATAATCTTCCTCTTTTCACTCTTCCTTGTGCATCTGAGTGACAGAGGATGTAGAGACCTCCCATTAGCTAAAGGCTCTCAGAAAAAGTAAAAATTACTTGAAAGGAATCAAAGTAAGACTGAAATGAAACAGAACTTGAGATCTCTGTGAAATGCAATTTCTGAAACAGCTAGTTACGCTTTGAAAGACAGCCATTAATGACTGCTAAAGGGTCTTTATAATCTCAATAGTCCATCTCTTAAARAAGTGTTTCTCAACCTTTTTAAATTCAAGGGCCACTTCACCTCTCAGCAAAAAATCTGAGCATTGTTTTTTAGACTGTTGCCACAACCTGATACATTCATTCACAACCAGTTAAACTCTGTTCATTTATTATTTTCATTTTTAACATTTGCCTTCTCTGGTTGCTAGCCTGTCTGTTTGGATTACTAGTTTATGGTTTGTCTGTAATTATTTTTTTTAAACTTCGGCAATTGTTTTGTAGGTAACCTTTTACTAACACACAGATCACCAAAGGGTCTGAAGAATATGGCCAATTCCCAATTAAGAAAGGAAATAATTTTATTTAACTCCATTTTTGAATTTCAGGTAACAAATTAAAATATTTTGCAGAAAAAAACCAACATTTTCTATACAAAAAACAATTTTTTGGCTGGTTTTCCAAAAGGATAAAAAATAGGCACATTTCACAAGTTCCACAGTATACTGGAGAAAGAAAGAAGCTAATGTTAAATAATTTTTTTTTTTTTGTTACAGTAGATTGTCTGTAAATGATTCTTTAAAGTTTCATTTCTGAGCAGATAAGTTAGCCAAGTTGGAGTTCTAGATAGCTTCTGGTATTCAAAATTTCTTGTCTAAACCAGCTCTATTACCTGTATACAGAATTGCACCTTCTTGTCCAACTATGAATGAGGAGGTGTTTGATCATACAACAACTGCTGATACCGTCACGCTACCAAAAACCAAGAAGACAAAAGACTAGGAAAATTGTGAAAGGAAGACAGCAATCCATTGCATTGTTCAAGAATAATAGTTCAAAAAAAGACTGATGATAATTGGCAAAAGTTGTGATCGTTATCTTTCCATAATTACTTTCTATATACCTTTTTATAATTGGTGTCTTCTAGCAATGTTTCGAATATCTTACTCTAGACTTTTATGGTGGGTTAACCTTGGCCAGCTGCCAAGTGCCCACCAAGCCACT
Organism: Phoebastria nigripes; assembly: GCA_035582835.1. Classification (NCBI taxonomy): domain Eukaryota; kingdom Metazoa; phylum Chordata; class Aves; order Procellariiformes; family Diomedeidae; genus Phoebastria; species Phoebastria nigripes. The sequence goes on from JAYKAV010000026.1 coordinate 76,931, forward strand.
CTATCACTCCCCCTTCTCAACAGGACAGGGGGAGAAAATATAAAGAAAACTCATGGGTTGAGATAAGGACAGGGAGATCACTCACCGATTACCGTCACGGGCAAAACAGACTCAACTTGGGGAAATTAATTTCGTTTATTGCCAATTAATCAGAGTAGAATACTGAGAAATAAGAACAAATCTAAAAACACCTTCCCCCCACCCCTTCTTTATTCCCAAGCTCAACTTCACTTCCAACTCTTCTACCCCCTCCCTCCGAGTGGCACAGGGGGATGGGGAATGGGAGTTGCAGCCAGTTCATCACACATTGTCTCTGYCGCTTTTTCCTCCTCATGCTCTTCCCCTGCTCCAGTGTGGGGTCCCACCCACAGGAGACAGTCCTCCATGAACTTCTCCAACATGAGTCCTTCCCATGGGCTGCAGTTCTTCATGAACTGCTCCATCATGGGTCCTTTCCATGGGATGCAGTCCTTCAGGAACACACTATTCCAGYGTGGGTCCCCCACAGGCCACAGGTTCTGCCAGCAAACTTGCTCCAGTGTGGGCTCCTCTCCACGGGTCCACCAGTCCTGCTAGGAGCCTGCTCCAGCGCGGGTTTCCCACAGGGTCACAGCCTCCTTTGGGCACCCACCTGCTCCTGCGTGGGGTCTTCCATGGGCTGCAGGTGGATATCTGCTCCACCATTAACCTCCATGGGCTGCAGGGGGACAGCCTACCCCACCACGGTCTTCACCACGGGCTGCAGGGGAATCTCTGCTCTGACGCCTGGAGCACCTCCTCTCCCTCCTTCTTTACTGACTTTGGTGTCTGCAGAGTTGTTTCTTTCACATATTCTCACTCCTCTCTTCTGGCTGCTGTTGCACAGCAGTTTTTTCCCCTTCTTAATTATGTTATCACAGAGGTGCTACCACTGTCACTGATTGGCTCAGCTTTGGCCAACCGTGGGTCTGTCTTGGAGCTGGCTGGAATGGGCTCTGTCGGAGATGGGGGAAGCTTCTGGCATCTTCTCACAGAAGCGACCCCTACAGCCCCACTTCCTCCACTACCAAAACCTTGCCACGTAAACCCAATACAACTCTTCTCAGGTCTTGACAAAGACACAGAAACACAAGCTTCAAAAGTTGAGGGGAAAATATATCTTTGCCCCATAAAACTGCCAACAACTTGGTAAGAGAGTCAGTCACACGTGCAAATAGCACCTGTGTAAACACCAGTGCGTTACTAATAGCCATTAATGTATTGCATTAGGACAGAAGCAAGATTAGGGCCCCATTGAGCAAAATTCATAGAGACATTGCTGCTCTGACAGAGATTCAACAGAAAAATATTTTGCTATAAGAGGAGTGTTATTACCATAGTTTTGCACAGGAATTAAGGAGCTTTCCCAACATTTTGGCAGATTTATAAAGCTACTTTTTGAAGTGGAGGGAAGAGCATATGTCCCATGACTGGGGCAGTGTTCTCGAAGAAGACAAAGGATGCTGGATCCCTGCCTTGTACGTGAGAAAAGCCCCTATGTTAGATGACAAACCCATTCTCTGAGACAACTAGCACATCTCAAACAGCTAAACGCTTCCTCCCAAAAGAGGATGGCATACTCAGACCAATCTGGAGACCATTCTGTGCCCCAGACCATGCTCCCTCTTTGTGTGGGATCCTACTAGCTGGTCTGGGCCAAAACGCTAGCAAGGTGTATGCCAACACTTGAACAGTAAAGGTGATGCTCAAGCCCATGTCCTCATCCTGTATAGTTTGCAAGGATGGACATAACCACAAAATCTGTGACAGACTTTGGGAATGAAGAAGGTCTCCTAAGGTCTCTACACCCACATTTACCTATGAGCAGATAGTGGTGACTGTCATGTCCACATCTATCGCATAGTCCTATTGCCAATGAAGTTCAGTTCCACTGGTGATGATATACAGACTGASAAGTTCATCCCCAAATTAGCTGCTGGACTGTATCCAGCTCACCCAAACCCCTCACCCTAAACTGAGAGTTTCAACAATCTCTTTGTGCAGCAAAACCATGAAATAGAAGAAAGGATTAATTTGGTTCTAAACAATAATAAAAAAAAAATATAGGAAATATCGCGAGGATTTCAGCAAATCACTGTAGTTTCAGAGAACTGTGTCAAACAATATATTGAACTATTCCAATCACATTTCCCCAGAATCAAAAGGCAAGATTGTCAAGTGTCCCATTTCACAAGTCTCATGGGAAAATTAACTGCAGGATGAAATGATCTGTTCAAAGCAATTATTTTGCACTTAATCCCTAGAAATCATTTGGGGGCTCAGAATAATGATTACCAAGCTCTCTGGCATGTGGCCACAATCCATGAAAATATAACATAACTCTGGAGAAGGAGTGTCTCCCCCTCATTATCCAACTTCAGAGTTGTTAAAAACCTTTTGAAATCCCCTTGCCAGAGCACAAACCATTTGCAGAAGGGACCTTCCAGACACAGAAATTTGTTTTGCAGACCTGAAAAGAAATGACACTCCTATGCGTCTGATGTCTGTGTTTCATATTTATACCTGCAAAGAAAAAGAAATGCTTCTGGCAGGGTTTCCTGACAAATAACAGACACATTATTGGATAGCTGACATCCAAGCCCAGGTTTTGGTGGGTAATTGAAGGATTGATTGTCTTAGAGATTAAGTAATTTTTATTACCTTCAGATGGTTCAGTGCAACTCACTTTACAACCTGTGCATCCCTAATTGTGGCAGGTTTCATCCCGATGTTTATTTGTCAAATAATTTAAAATGAGGTTGGTGTGGGATTTTTCTCCCTGGTGTCTTGAAGCAGAAAGCCAAACTTAAAAATAGTTTAGGACAGAGTGATATATGTTCAAGCTACTTCCAGTGAAAGCTAATGAAGAATTAAATATTCTGGGACTGATCCCTATCTTATTAAATCAGTGTGTGTTTTTATATATTGAAGTTGATTAAACTGACAAGTCAAAACAGTGGAAGTTTGTTTTAAATATAAAACAGGAGCAAAGTTATTTATAGTAAGAACAAGAGGGAAGTACAGTTGATAAAAAAAATCTAGTTATCTTCTTAGTTCTTTGATCCACTGATTGCCTTCCAGACAGATCTGACATGCTTTTTGATTAACATTTCATAAAAGCACATACTTTTATTGAGTATGATGAAAACTTCATCCCGTAAATACAAATTTTTGCTGGATGTCAGAAATAGGCATTTACAACTAAATATGATTTTTTAAGTGCTGTAATGCTCTGTCTACCGAAAAATTGAAAATTTTAATTCCATGCTCACATAAAAATCGGACCTGAGCCAATCTCTAAAATTCACTATAATTTGCTAATAGAAGAACATGTGCCTTAAGGTAAAACAGCACAAAGACTGAAACAATTCAACTGGAGTGCACCGGATGGCAATATTAATACTAAAGTCGCTTTTGGAGCCATAAAATATTTCTCCATGCAATCAGAATTTGTGGCCTCAGTGAAATTAAAATACCAATGCCATTGACTCCAGTTTGGCTAGTTTGGCTTACAGGAAAGACTATGGCTTACTTTTCTTTAAAAATTATGGCCTATATTTACGTTAAATGAAAGATGCCAATTAACATTGTGGTAATGAAGGTACTTTTCTAAAAACAAGTTTTCTCAATCTTTTTATTTTTCTTCATCCCATTACAGAAAGGTAAGCCCTATTCCCAAAAATGTAGTTCATTAGCACATTTGGATTTGCTTTCTGCTGAGTCTGCCACCAACGACAAACATCATTACCAATAACTTGCAGGCTATGGATGTCTACCTTAATCAGTGACCTAATGAATGTTTGTTATTTATTTTTTTATTTGCACTTGTGACAGCACAGCTCTCACAAAAGCGAACAAGGGTGCTCCGTCACAGAGGGGTCTTTAGCAGAGATATAGCTCTGTCAGGCAGGATTCCCAACCTACCTTGTGACCAAATGAAGGGAGCTGCAGCTCCCCTCTCTCTGATCCAAGGGCTTAATGGGAATGACACAGATTTCTGCCTTTTGAAGCCTGTTCTGAGAGTGGCAGCGTTCAGTGCATTGCTGTGTAGGACTCCTTGCCATCTAGCATGGGTACAAAACTTATCCCCACAGGAATGTAGCAGACCTGGTACCAGCTCCCAGCAGGGCGCTGTATCCTCAGGGAAGAAAAAGTTACTGCTGTTAACACTGTGCTCTGGAGGAACAAGGAAACGTTAACTCACTAAATTTTTCAATCTTTAAAAATGCTTTTTAACATCCCTTAAAGTAAATAATTTAAATATTAAAATACAGATTCATAGCCTTTTTTGACCCTTCCCCCCTATCTGCAGACTATTTCAGACACTGTTTCCACAATGGCTTTCATTAAAAGCAAATAAAGTAATGCTAAACTTTGGAGAGTCATGTTACCTTTATTTTCACACTCAGACACATTTATTTGTTTTGTTTACACAGGTAGAACTATGCCTAAGTGTTCATTTTGTGGGGAAGGCATTATAGCCATTCACCAGAGCACCCGCCCGCGTGTCATGGCTGAGTGGTCTGCAGACTCCACAAGTTAATAAATATTGGTTTAGCAAATCCAACTTGCAGGCAAGGTGTGTGGAGCACAGACACTGAATCACAAAGAAATTCTGGCCTGCTTGGTGCAGTAAAGGCAGTAAAGATTGTCTTTCTTGAGAGGCCTGGAGCTGAACTGTAGCTGTCTGGAGGAGAGTAATGTCAAAAACATAGGTGTCTCCTCAAGGACTTGGATGCATCTGAAAGAGGCTTTTCAAGATCTGAAATTTGGACACGTTATTCATGTGGCAGTTAGATGATTAAATCCTACTTGTGTACAACATTTGAGATGGTGCGTTCTATTACATACTAGCAATTCCTTTCTTATGGGAAAACAGACTTAAATAGAAAACTTTGCGTAGGAATAATATATTCAAGTGGAGTATGACTTGAATTCATGTGCCTATGGGACAATTTGGTTGTGATTCTCAAATCTCATTCTCTTTATATGAAAAGCAATCTAATTAAACAAAAGTTGATTTAAGGGTATCTTTTATACGTGACAAATATATCAAATTCACTGGTTTCACATTAAATATGAACTATCTGGAAAATCCCACTTATTCATTCAAGTTGCCATTGTTAAAAAGTGAGTTTATTATATTCTTGCTGGGTCACTTGTGTAGTTGTTTCCGTGGTTTATTGTCTATATGTTGATGGAAAACCAGAAAACTTTCAGTTAGCATGGGAATTATTTCTCGTAACTTGCTTTGAAGGCATGACATATTTTACAATGGTCCTATTTTACTTCACAGATAAAACAGCTCTRTTGTGAAATATCAGTGTGTAGAGGGAGGGTTTGAGCAGAATTTTAAATACAGAACATTATTTCGTTAGTTTCAGAATTTGCTGAAGTAAAGCTTCTGCATTTTGGTCTACATAAGGCTAAGTTGGGAGTGGTGTTATAACCTGATGTCCTTATGAAAGTTAAATAAATTTCTTTTTTTCCTAGGGCTATCATGTGAAATCATATCTATAACCACACATACAAAACTTTCTTTAATATAAATGTTGGCTTATGCTATTAATATTTCATAAGCCCTACATAGAGTTACAGGTAAAAATGTTAAAATAATTGCTCCAAGATAAGTGGTAGGTTGAGCTGTAGGTAAAGAGGATGTAAATGATAATATGTAAATATATACAAGAAAAAACATTGCCTTTCTGAGGTCACCAAGATTTCTGTCAGGAAAATATATTTGAAAAGTACATTTCAAGGTGATTCACCTGGGAATCAGTCATTGCCATAGTACAGACTACCTAATAGCCACTGTTCACTGATGGAGCTTTATCTCTCTGAAGTTTTCCTGGCCCTTTTCAAGGTCAAAATGCTCTCTATTATTTATCAAACACTGGAAGAATAGTCATACGGAGCATAGATATCAAGCAAGGCCTACCAATAATATTTTTTTTCCAGCTAAGCATGCAATGTTCATTTGGGGTGGGGGTTGCAATCAAAACCTGAACCAAACCCTGTTAAATTCAATCAGGACACTCTTACTGATTTGAATGGAATTTGGAGATCTTCTGAAGTGCTTTACCCTTTTCATGTTCAATTTCTGGAGTTCTTCCTTGTTGCGTGTGCATTTGTGCTGGGATAATGCCATTTTTCATCTTTATCTATCTGCCAAAGCACAATTAGAAGATCAGTCATGAATCTACATGTCAGGAGATGTCATCTGTTTCTTGCCTTTATTGTCCCCCTTTCTTCTCCTGCCCTGTATTTTTGTTTCAATCAGATCAYGTCTAGGGCCCAGTGGGTAATTAGTTTATTAGAATCTCAAGGTTATTGGCAGTAAAGTAAAACGCAACACACAGTAGGAACAAGACCTGCAATCAGTTTTACTCAGTCTTCACTTTATTTTATTTTCATCTTCAAAATTCCAATGACAGGAGTTACTAAAAGCCATAGAAAGGAATATTGCCTTTGAAATAAATTGTGAACCGCCTCCTTCAGCATTAAAATCTCTCTAGAAAATGTCTTTTTCAGTAGTGATCCACTGAGAGAGACCTATACCTAATGTGATGGTTTTAGGTTATGCCAAGAATGTTATTGTTGCTTTAAATAGAAACAGAACGTTGTTGTGTTTCATCCTAGGAAACCTACAGACAACATATTTTTAAACAATATAGTCCAGCTTTTTAGCAAGTCTGTAGAGTACACAACTTATTCAGAAAAAAAAAGTACATTGATTAGCCTAAATTTCAGATTATTTATACAGTTTTTCATTCTGAATCTAAATATTAAGACCAATTCTTTTGTTAGTTATACTAATATGTTAGAGGACTGGCTATACAAAGAAACAGGCTAGCCCATGTCAGAAATGAATGTGAAATCATTCAACTCCTTGGGAACTTGACATGGTTATTATATAGATGATTTCCAGTTCTCTGTTCCTCCCATGCCGCAGTATAACTTCTTTCTTTAAAACAAAGGCTATTACAGAGAGCAAAGACGACGCCTTGGTTCCACTATGATCAATTCATTTTGCCACTGATTTCAATGGGTTTGAAAGAATACTTTCTCAGTGATTGACAGGTTGGAATGTTCCTTCCTCCAGTTCCAACCCAGCTTTTGATACTGGATTAATCTGGTAAAACTTTCACTCCTCTGAAGATAACTGGAGATTTGCAGCTCGTTTCAGTATGGACAGAGTTTTGCTAGCCTGGTTTCCCTCAAAGCTGGATGTTACTGTGTGTGATTATTATAAAAACATCGTTTTTTGGAAGTTGTCTTTTTTAAAATTTAAACCTAAAAACAGATGTGTCCGAAAGTTCTCCTAAAGTTGAACTGAGATGACTTAAAAAAACTTTGGATGACTTATAGCAATCCCACACACTAATAGGATACAGGATACTTGACCTCTCTGAATTTCTCTGCTGGCATATTGAATTCATAATCACTCTTCCCTGGACTTGGAAACAGAGCTTTCCTCTTCTAAGTGTTACAGGCTGATGATATCAACAGATGCAGAAGAAATGCCAAGGCTGCAAGAAATCAAAGGGGCTTTAGCATGTTAAGATTCAGCTTTAGAAGGGCACTTAAACAGAGAGTAAGTCCTGGATATATGTTGAGTGTCTAAATTTTAAATATTCTTACTTTAGAAAGGATTATATATATGACATTACCATACAGAAATTTTCAGATTCCTTGGAAGAAAATCTAATATTCACATATAAATAAAAATATTAAAGCAGTTGTGGTGACTGGTTTCTAAGTAATATTATGCTTTTTATTTTAATTTTATTTTAAAATGTTTTAAAGTCTTCTGAAACTTAAGTTATTAAGCCTTCATTACAGAAGGCTTTTTCATTTCCTTAATGGTTGTACATTTAGATTTAATTAGTAGAAGAAAATTCTAGCATAGTATCCATAAGTTATCTGATATTTTCATAGTGTATCTGGAAAATTACAGCTGTTTCTATTGTCACATTTTAAATTACACTTCTTGGCATCTAATGTATTAATCTTATATATGGTATCAAAGAGCTATAGTTTCTAGAGAGTTAAAACTTGAAAATCAATAAATCTATTTAAGAACTTGAAGTTTCTGGAATTCTCATCAAGACTACTTCCTGTACAATAAATACTAAAAAWTAAGTAATACCAAGTTGAAATATGAGATTAAAAAAAATCAGTTGAACTAAAAAATGCTACATCCTTCAAGTAAAGAGTTATCAAAGAACCATGGAAAAAGAGTCTTTATGATCTGAGAGATGTTCATACCATGAACGTGTTTTGTAGGTTTGTTAAAACAGAAACTTTTAACCTTTACATACACACTGCACAAGAAGCAGTTTAAATTGAGAGTACTACGTAATTTAACTTAACTGCACATTTGTAAAGTCACTGAGTCCAGTCCAGATGAGCGATAATAAGCAGAATTGGTTCATTCATCCTCTAGTCATTTATCTGTTTCCCACCATCATAACATAACTCAAACATACCATCACAGGTCCAGGACACAATATTACACTACAAATCCCTATTCAGTCTTACACCTAAAACATTACAAATATATACTTCTCAGCATCTCATGTGATGACATTAAAAAGTCAGGTTATGAAGGTCCAAGTCCGCAAGAACTCAGAAGGTATACAAGAGACCACAGTATAAATTGGACGTAATTCCAAGATGCTGCAATTTTTGTGAGAGGTGACTAAATGTAACATCAGAAGTAGTAGCTGTGATTTCCTCGTCCCCCTTGCTTCCCATAATTTCTTATTTTAATCAAAAGGCAGACTGAGAATTTATCGCTAAAGCCAAGAGTTCAGAACCACCATCTGYTTACTGACCTATACATGCGTGTTCTTCTTTTCAATGAAACTATTTACATTCATGTTCACCCATCTTTAGTATTTATAAAGGTGGTATGAACAATGAACACAAGTTTCTGAGGACAGTGTGGTTCACCCACTCCTCATTCACACTAAATCTTGCAAGCACCTAAAGCTACCAAGCTTCTATAATTACAGGTCCAAAAGTTTGTGCATCTGGGCTCTTGCACATGTGTAGGAGTGCACCAGTGGTTCCCTTCCTCTGCATAATTTTCTCCTTTCCACTTTACCTTGTGAAGTAAGGTTTCCTAAGGCAGCTGATAACATAACTGGGATCAGACCAGGATGAACTTTATCACCTATCTCAGAACTGAGTCTCCCAAATAGATGTTGAGATATGCCAAGCACTGTAAAAACTAGGATTTCTCCTCTGATCCTTCTGATCACTTAGTCAGGCAGGAAGAGGGCAAGAACAAGGGAAGAGCAAGATAGAAATCAAATTCCATATGGAGAGGTTTAGATTGCTGTTATGGGTTTGGGGGATGATTAAAGAGGAGACAGGAGCACAGTTAAAAGCACCTGACATAGCCAGATACAGCGAGATCAGAGCTGTGAAGCTGGAGAGGATAATGATGGATACTAGGGTGGTCAGGGAGTGAGAGGAGAAGCCATAAAACTCAGTGGATACACCACACTTGGGAATAGCATCCTCATCAGGGGCTCACCCAGGCACCCTCAGTCCTTTGGCTCAAGAGCCCGTCCCAGCTCCGTCCCTGCCCCAGCTCCTCACCTGAGCCACCTGCAGGCACACCTGTGCCCGGTCCCGGCCCTCCCAGCCCCAACCCAACCCCGCTGGCTTCTCTTGCTGCCTTCTCCTCAACCTGCCTGGCCACCGCAAATTTGTCTGGGGATGCCTGGGCTCTCGACTGGCCCTGATTACCCTCACTGGACCTGCTCTGCTCTCCCCGTTTGAGTACAGCAGGACTGAGCCCATGTCAGGGCACAGTGCACTGCCCTGCCAGCCTGGTGTCACCCTCAGCTCCCAGCTCCCTTCCCTCAGCAGAGCAGCCTACTCTTGCTGCTTCCCGACGGGATCAACCAGCTTGATGAAAGCATTCAAATGTGCCCCCAGAAAGTCAACAATAGCCAGAGAATTGATGCAGACATATAGATGCATCAATGTGGTATATAGGCTTTTTTTTGACACTGCATGCTGATTTGTTGTGATATAGTGGAGGTATACTTTAAATGCAACTTTATACACAATGTAAGTAGAATACTTAGGATGTGTATAATGTAGGTTCAAGATACTGTTGAGTATCTTACAGTATAACATAAATAACATAAATTCAAGACATATATGTAATGGCTTACAGATGTTAAGTATGTCATTACATAATAATAATCATAGCAATAATAATAAMAAACATAATAATAACCATAATGATGATAACACTGGTGCTTAATATTTATAGAGCATTCTGCAGATAAGCCAACTGGGTAATGTTTTGCTCAGCATTATACAAACACAAGAAATAATGACTCCTTGCCATAGTTTGTGGTGTGAAATACAGGACAAACATGTGGGTCTCTTAAGGTGACAGCGAAGATGTGGCAATAATAGCAATATGTTGTGAGGCTTGTGCAAGAAGTTTACTAGCAAACTGGAGCTGGTAATGAAACTGAAATGATAGGTAATAAAGCTTGGCAGTTATATTAACCTTTAAAAAACCATTTATAATATCTGCCTAATTAGGCTCCAAGCCCCCATGTAAAGGTGTTATTTCAACAGTTTAAAAAGAAAGTAATGCAAAACCCTCGAAGGGACAGACTCACTAAAACACTTAGAGGGATAAAGTCAGGGTCTGCATGACTTTTAGGCTTCTGCTTTCCAGAATTAATTTGTGCAGCTACTAGTTTTTCACTTGTGTGTTTATCATAGGCAGATTCTATTAGTTTTGTTAAGAATCACCTTAAAAGTAATCAAATCAGAGGAATGTGTTTAAATATTTGTCTGTGTGTCTTTCTCAAAGACAGGCCATAAAGAGAATGGTCCTCCATAGGAGCCTGTTGAGCTTACTGTTTACGGAAGAGCAACTATGAAGAGGGAGGTTTTGTAATGTGTTCTCAGTGTCATGGAATCTGGATTTCTGTTGGACTAAACTGAGGGCAGAAAGACTCAAGATAAAGATGCCTGCCTCACCATGAGGTACGAATTTCATGGGGAGATTCTCACTCTTGTTCCAGATGGTCTTGACTGATAGCCTAGAGCAGGTCCAAAGCATAAAAGGCTTTACAAAGCACAGTTGATTCCTCCAGTTGCATTGGGAAATGACCTGGTAGCCTATGTAAACCTTTGGGCATGGGGACCATGTGCCGTATACTGCTGCTACTAAGCAGGAAGACATAGTCTCTTCCAGAAGAAACTTCTGAGCCATTTTCGATGGTAGAGCTTTCTTGCTACAATAATTAGAGCAAGCAGCAACCGTGAAAGATTCACAGTGGTAAAATAACAGTGCCCAAAGCCTTAGCGTCCTAGAAAATGAAGCAAAACCATACAGCTTTTTTTTCCTCTAAGTAGTTAAAATCAATTGCAGAGCCTCCTCCTCTCCAGAATTGTATTGCTGACTGTTCACTACAAATCCTTGCTGTTCTCAGTATGGACATAGGTTACCTCCACCAGTTACATAGTTGACTTTCCGTGTTCCACCAGCATCGATTCATTCTTATTACACCATATTAACTATTCCTAAATCCAAATTGTATTCTTGGGTAAGTAGTTTGAAAAATGTACAGCATTTTGTGGCAGGTGCACCCGCCCTGATGAAAGACCAGGGGCGTTAGGGCCGCAGCGTCCTCACTTTTCACACCCTTACTTTTGCGCCTTTAGGGTGGCACATGCCCACCATCACGTATACGCCTTAGCTGGCGTGTGCTGACCGTAACATACACACTTYGGTCGCGTGTGCACCTCGGGCAAAAAGTGGCGAGGTTAAGGCCCTCAGCCAATCAGAGTTGACCACAGGTCAGATTCGACTTGGGTATAAATGGAGCCCCGCCGGAGGGCAAGTTGAGTCAGTCCTCCTTGGAGCAGCCGGTCTGCAGCCAGGGACTCTCCCCTTGGTCAGGACGCCGCCCAAGGAAACTCCTTGAGGTTGAGAGCCCTGATCTTATATAGGTGAGTGATTGTGTACATTTTGGATCCTCATTTCTAAAGACGGCCGTGTAATATTAATTCCTTGTACACCATCCTGAACCTGTGTTTTATTGATGTTGTTGGAGTGTTGAATGATTTTGATAAACCTCATTTCTAGTTAGTTTTCTGCTAAACAATTTTGGTTTAAATAAGGTTTATTTTTCTATCATCTGCCTAATTTGACTTTGTGAGCCTCTGCGACACGTTTCAATAGACAGTTGTTGCATTGTATGGGAATTATTGGCATAGAATACTCTCCAGTCTTGACAGAACAAATAAATATATTTTCATCTTTTCTCATATARCATGCATGTATTTACCCTATTACCTTCTCATCTTTATCCATCACTCCTAGTCTTTCATATCTGTCCATTTCAGTAGCATTGCAATCCTATTTTTGTCAAGACTGCCTCTGAATTTTCCTTTTGTCTATTATTATGCTTGAGCTAGCCTGTCAGGTAAAATCTTTATTGTCCACACACTTCAACATGCTTCCTACATCTGGTAGGCTGTGTAAGAGATGAATATGTAAACATCTTCATTTATTTGTTTGCTTTTTTTGCAAAATAAACCATGAAACTGTTCAACACAATCTACCCTGCTATTAGTTGAGTAACCATTAAAGCATACTACAATCAATGTGCATCCTCCCACATCTCCCTACTTCTTTTAATACCCCTCATCTGAATTTAGTTTATAAGCAATTCCAAAAGAGAATCACAATTTTCCCTTCTCCTGCTCTCAGACACTCAAACATATCCAGGGATGACTTAAACTTTGAATCAAAATGAAGGAATTAGTAGGCCACAGTAACACTGCACAACAAGAAATGATAAATAACATATGCAGTTGAAACTGTAGACAAAAATGTAAGTAGGCAGAATGCAATTATTTAGGCAAACTGGAAAGTGTCCAGGACACTACAGCCAATAGCCAAACTACTGGAAACCTTACATAAAAGATAAAGCATAGGATTCCTATCATATTTCCATCTTCAAAACACAAAGTCAATAAACTAGTCATTGTTACTTTTCTACAACTGTTCAACACAATGATTTAACAACCTGATCTATAACATCACCTCAAAAAACCTCTTTGCTCCCCCATTACTGTCCTCAAAAATTGGCTAAATTCTGAATCAAGGGAAGAAAAATCTTTGCCGTGAAGCTTACTAGATTTTACTTAAATCTTCTTGGAARCCAGAGTTCTCCTCTTCCAGCATACTGAAATTTTGGACATAAATAATGTGCTTCAGTATGAAAAACCAGAAATCTCAAATCTTTAGACAAACTTAAAAAAAACAAAAAACAAAAAACATTTTGTTCAAAATTATAACACAGGACATTTCTTTTAGACCTGAAATTCCATCTAAGAGCCCAAGTTCCAAAATTCCTGGTTCAGTCTCTTTTCTCCARGATTTCTGAGATGTAGGAATGGACAAATTTTGGTTGTCCCAGTTGAGACCAAAGTCCAGATGTCAAAAAAAGATTTCACTGGTGCTGTTAGTAACTGTGCTGTAACTCAACTCAGCTTCATGTCTCCGCATCAGTTGGCTCTGACTATGGGGTAGTGCTTGGGCACAAGTGACTCTCTTCCACTTCTTTTATCTCCAGATTTCAGCAGATGTAGCTGGTTTACCCTGGATTCAGAAGCCAGATTGTGAGTTAGCATGGAGGAAGTATGAGCAATCAGGGACAGTGGCTCATGGGCACACTTGGAGGCTAAAATAAAAGTATAAAATGCTCAGAGTTTCARGGATTCAGAAATTTCCAGGTTCGTGCTGAGAAAGTTGGAAAGGCATCTTTCCAGGTCCAACCCTGGGCCCAGAAGGAATTTGCTACACTGTACCCATAAACTTACCAGGCTACTCAGAGCTGGATGCCCTTGAGCCCTGTCTCAGGGCTTTCCCTCCGCAGAAAAGCTGGACTAGACCTCTGAAGATTTTTGAGAGATTGCCATTCTCTGACAGTAAATTAGTCTCAGGAAAATTCTGACCAGCTCTAATTTTAACTGAAATCCTGTAGGTTCCATCAATACTTAACTCACAGTATCACAAAAATGGAATCTTTATGGCATGCCTCGTTTTAAGACCTCTTGTCTGCATTCTGCAGCAGACACTGTTTAAGGAGGAGTTTCTAAAATGTATTACATATGTATGCATCTTTCTTAGCTGTACAAATTGATCTCTAGAATTTACCATAAACTGCTCAAATGCAAAGAGCTAAAAACACGAAAGGGTAGATGGACAATAAGCAATATACTTCATTAGTATCATGAGATAGTAAAGGAATAACATTAGTTTGTATTAGTTGGTTAATATTTGTACAGTTCTTTGAATATAGAACATGTTCCATATAAGCATTAAACTATTATTAATATTAGGCTGTTGAATCTCTCTGGGTTGTACTGCTCTTGCCTGCTGGTACTATGGAAATGAACACATGCCTAAGAGGATAAGCACTAGATCAATCAAATCAAATCAAATCAAGACTACACCTTAACGAGCATTGCTGAATCTGTTTTGCAGATGGCAGTAATGCTTGTGCATCTGCTGCTGTAATATTCACTGAAACATCTCCTTCCGATTTCAGATATTTTTTACTTTTCTTTAGTATGAATGGATCAACACCGAGGCCATTACATTTGTGATACATATGCTATGCTACTATGCTGGTGGCATTTCTATCTATTTGCACCCAATTTTGCATTCCTTACCAACAACTTATTATTATTCCAAGTGCTGGTTTTGTTGGAAGTCATGAGATCTTCATTCTAGCAGTGATTATACATGTGTTAAGAATGAATACTTACTTAAATTTTGTGCTGATGTCCTGATTATATATATGATTGGCCTACTTCACATGAGCATCAGATGAAAATAACATGAGTATGCCCTTTTATGACAGCTCAAAGTATTTACAAATACTGATTACTGAGTTAAATTTTATATAACATATAAAGTTTATATGAATATATACAGTATGCATATCAGTGTAATGCTGATAATGCAGTATAATTACATTTGCAAGGTGACCTGACTAGAGCCTTGCAGTATCAAGTGAGGCTTCTTTCATAAAGCACCTGGCTAATCAAGAAATCACAAATGATGCCCTTTTTGGGGTAGCCTATTACTTCAGTGTAGCTAAATATATGAAAAAGAAAAGCAATGAGACAAATCACAGCAACAGTACAGAGAAGGGGAAAAAAAGAAAAAAGAGCCAAAAAAAAGCTCTTTTGAAAGAGCTGAGGGAGAACTCATGTGAAAGAATTTTGAGGTTAATGTTGACCATTTTATAGTGCTTGATTTCGTTAAGTGCAGTGTGAAACAGTGTTTCCCATGCCTCATGTAAATAAGAATAGGATTGTATCAAAGTAACCTGGCTTCATCATTATCTTTTCTTCTAACCAAAATAGCTCACAGGACCACAGATTTTGACTAGCCATTCAGTTTGAAAGAAATAACTGTATATCCCTGCTCCTTTGAATTGTGACTTCTTTGTACAGAGTTCAGAGTGCTGCAGTCATTTCTCCTCTGTTTGGTCTCCTTGTATATTATCAGAGTAGAAGGTGATCTTTAGCTGGATGAACTATTGGAAAAACTCAGTTTTGCTGTACTCCCAGTAATGAATCACATTAAGCGTCCTGGTTATTGTTAAGTAAAAATATTTAACAATAATATTTAGGGCTGCAGTGTAACAGGAAAGCTGAAAGGAGTTCAATTGCTAAGGAAAAAAAAAAAAACACCCCAAAACAAAACCTTATCTCTACTCATTTCCTACCAGTGACAGACAGGATTGACACATTTGCTCTTAACGTCTGAATGAAATATTAGCAGATCCTCAGCGACTAATGCCATGGAAATGGATTCACATGCCCTGTGGGTATGAATCTACAGCCCAGGTTTAATCGGGTTACTTTTACAAAGCATAGACTTTTGTAAATAAGCCTAATTTTTAAATGAATTTGGAGTTTCTGATAAGTATCAGACTAATGTCTTGGAAGATTTTTTTTTTAAGCTCCTGCTAATGCTGCTTTGAGCTTGCTTAGGCAGGACCAGCATCCAGGGACATATATTCATTGCTCATGTCCACGAAGTGTTTGGCCTGCCTGCCAGCCTCCCACGGACTGGCAGAAAACAATGCTCTGTGTAATGGCTGCTGTTATGCAGTGGCCTCGCTATAGTCTGACTTGGAAGAACTATTCTGTAATTAATATAAATAATTTTTTTTTTGTTGAGGCCAGTGTACTCAGAGAAACATGCACTCCATTCCCATCACTCATAAACTAATTCATACATATCATAGGTATCATAGTATTATTTTATACAGATTTATTGAATTCTTTTTGGTCTGAGGATCACAGAACTCTCTGTTGGTTTTCTGAGGGTATTTTATAGCAGCAGAACCCAAATTCTTTGCACTCATTTCCAGATATCTTTAACTATATGGATCTATATCTGTATGCTTTCATCACTGAAGTATCAGTGAAACTTAAACATTAAAAAAAGAGATCTTTTGCAGCTGGACCTACAAATTAGTTTTCCATTCAGCTTTAAAATACTTGGGATTCATGTTAAAATTAACTTCATTGTAAAACTAGACTGAAATTCCCAAACGTCCCTCTCTAATGGTTAGAAGAAACCAAGGCAACTGACTTGTTCAGACTCGGCACCTTATTTTTAGACAGTTAAATTAAGGAGAGGTTAATCTCTCCCTCAGTCCCTATCTGAGTATCTGATGAAAAACAAAAGATCTGTAGGACATGATAAACTTGAGCTCAACCTGTTCCTATCTACCAAAATCTAAGAATCCKTCTTGTGCTGAACCTTATCTCCTCTGGGCTCAGAGACTAAGAGCTGGCCTCAGGTGACCTACCAATAGCTAGAAAAACTTCAGTAATGTTGCATATACATTTTATTTATTGAAAGGAAAGAATATTAGCAGTTGGTACTAATACTCTATTTAGTAGGACTGCAGCTGAGAGAATGTTGTAATGAGATTGGCGTTTTACGTGAGAAATTGGTACTACTTTCCTAAAATGCACCAGTGGTCTCCAAGTTATATTTGTGCCTGAGAGATAAGCCAAATGCCATTACTCTGTCCTGCAGTGGTCTGTATTTTTAGAAAAGATGAAATAACTAACACTTGCACTTTTTACATCTGTGATATGAACCAATAACCCCATGAAATTGGATGAGCACTAACCTTCTGTGAAAAACGATTAGCCCTATGTTCTAAGATAAAAATAATAAAATATGAAAAATTTTTGAAGGACAAGCATTGCTCCTCCTGAGCTGAGAATTAGATTTCTTTGTGGAATTGTTTAGACGATTAAATTTTTTTCCAGAAATGCATGGAGTAGCAAGTAACACTATTTATTAAGATTTAATGAAATTCATGGGGAAGCTTGAGTATAGGATACATTTCTCAAAAACAATGTGGTAGCTGAGATTTCTGTTCATGCCTTTCACCTTGATCTGCAAAAATAGTGTGAATGCAGCTAAGGCAGAATTTGCCAGTGCTGCTATCAGGGAGACATTTAGCATGACAGAACTTGTACTGAGCTTGATGCTTTACCAGGCATGTGGATTAGTTCATTTCAAGTCTTGCTGAACCCCACATAAAAACCTTGCTTTTAATATATTTTCAATTATACTCCAGGCAGAATGGATTTTTATTTTTTTAACCCAAAGAACAATATTTGGTATAGACCGCATTTGAATTTTCTAAGTAGAAGCTTGAAACATATCCTTAAATTCACATTTATATTTATATTTTTCAATTCTTTTTACTTTTTTAATAGCACATTTTCCTGGTTTTGTCATGTGTAATTTGAAAAAAGCAAAGACAGAAACTTCAATGTCTTGATTCTACTAATTTAGTCAGACTTAAATGTACCTCCTTAAAGAAACTAAAGAACAAAATTACAGAGAAAATGATTAGAAAGAGACAAGGTAACATTTTCAAAAATACATGGTTTTGAAGCTGAAATTCAGTTTCAAAAGTGATGCAGGAATTTGGGTTTTTTACATTTCATTGAACATCAACATAATTTTAACAATTAAGTGCTTACATCACTTTTGACAGTTTTACATATGCTTTAGGAGAAAAAATAAATTACAGGAAAAGAAAGACTCATTGATCTATTTTTCATAAAGTATTTGTTAGATTGACTAACTATCTGCAAACAGAAGGCTGTTGAATAACTTACAGGTTATTAATATCTTGGAAGATATATAAAGGATAAGGCAAGAAGAAACAGTAGTCAATTATCATACTGTCCTGGTTTCAGCTGGGATAGAGTTAATTTTTTTCCTAGTAGCTGGTATAGTGCTATGTTTTGGATTTAGTGTGAGAATAATATTGATAACACGCTGATGTTTTTAGTTGTTGCTAAGTAGTCTACTAGTCAAGGACTTTTCAGTTTCCCATGCTCTGCCAGGTGCACAAGAAGCTGGGAGGGAGCATAGCCAGGACAGCTAACCCAACTGGCCAATGGGGTATTCCATACCATGTGGCGTCATGCTCAGCATATAAAAGCTGGGGGAAGAAGAAGGAAGGGGGGGACGTTTGGAGTGATGGCATTTGTCTTCCCAAGTAACCGTTACGCGTGATGGAGCCCTGCTTTCCTGGAGATGGCTGAACACCTGCCTGCCGATGGGAAACAGTGAATGAATTCCTTGTTTTGCTTTGTTTGCGTGTGCGGCTTTTGCTTTACCTATTAAACTGTCTTTATCTCAACCCACGAGTTTTCTCACTTTTACCCTTCCAATTCTCTCCCCCATCCCACCG
>JAYKAV010000026.1:97580-107997 GCA_035582835.1 Phoebastria nigripes
ATATCATGTGGCGTCATGCTCAGCATATAAAAGCTGGGGGAAGAAGAAGGAAGGGGGGGACGTTTGGAGTGATGGCATTTGTCTTCCCAAGTAACTGTTACGTGTGATGGAGCCCTGCTTTCCTGGAGATGGCCGAACACCTGCCTGCCAATGGGAAGTAGTGAATGAATTCCTTGTTTTGCTTTGTTTGCGTGCGCGGCTTTTGCTTTACCTATTAAACTGTCTTTATATCAACCCACGAGTTTTCTCACTTTTACCCTTCCGATTCTCTCCCCCATCCCACCGGGGGGGAGTGAGCGAGCAGCTGTGTGGTGCTTAGTTGCTGGCTGGGGTTAAACCACAACACATATAAACTGCAGAAAATTTAGATCTTGGAAGTAGAAATGATGTGCTAAGGGGAAAGAGAAGACTAGAAGTCCCTCCGGAAATCAGTAGTGCCACAAATTGGGAGAGCAACTCTGGCAGCCTCTTGGGAGAGTGTCAGACTTCCCTAGGAGYTCTCCTGGTGGCGGGCGCCTCTGTATCCCCGAACAGACCGAAGGCAGATGGGTCCTGCCTGGTAGAGTCCCAGAGCTTTTCCCCGTCTCAACTCTGTGAGGGAAGGATGCTCTTTATGCCTCTTGTTTCGAGACAAGGTGAAACAGCATGATAGTATTCATCTCATCCAAATCTTTATGGATGCGTGTGTCTGCATCTGTCCCAAATCCAAGACACTGCAGTATTCAGTTATCTATCTCCCTCTTTCCTTCAGTTGCACTGAATTCTTATCTCTACCTGAATACTTTTCTGATAAGTAAGTTTATTTTTTCCATATAGCCAATATTACTGGTACCATGACCCTGGAGAGAGTACTTGGAAACACCAGTAAGATTAAATGCTAATTATAGAAGCTGGGAAATGGAGGGGAAAAAAAAAAAAAAAAAAGGCTGCCATCCATCTACAAAACATAAAATTGTCTGAGGATGGCAAAATGGGAGTGCTTTGATAACAACCATCCATTAGGAACTTATTCAGATGTTTCCAACAGGGCTCTGTTTGCCCTTGAGTTTAATTCTCTCGGGCTAGAATTAGGATGGTGGATGTGTTGCTGTGCTCCAGACTGAAGGAGATGATAGATGTTTTCATTCACACAGAGGATACAGATATAGGGAATGGGATAAAGTTCTTACACAGCTACACGGGGTTCACCTTTATATTGAGTCCAATGTTTTTGTTTAATGACTGGTATCCTTTTATTCTCAAATTAAGTCAGGTATTTAACCCTGAAAAAGTCTGGACGGGGAACCTCTAAATGACCTTAAGGCAACAGAGGAAAACTACTTATACATATTTTAATACTATCAGAAAAGACATAATTTCTCATGTTATACTTCACAGCCTGCTTTGATTTGCTGTATGGCCTTTCTGACTGTATAGCCTGTACAATTTGTCCATTTAGTAAACCTAAACTGTATAGGATAGTGAAGAACTATACAGAGACATCTGAGCCAACCACATCAGAGTTAGCCTGGATTCCAGAGGATAACAGGCTTAGCTTTGCTGAACTCTGTCCGTGACCGTATACTCTGTTCCTCTCATTAACTTCAGTGGTGTAGTACACTAATGAAGCTGGACAGTTTCTGATATCATAATATGTATGAACATTCAAAGCTATGAATGTGATGGAACATTGACTTGGCCAAATCTTTGAATTGGATAGGCCTGGAACTTGCCCTTTATGTGAGCTCCTCTAGACAAGCTGTAATATTGGCTATTAAACTGGAAAAGGCAGGTTTCATTGGAGTATAAACTTTAAAGGAGAGAAAATTTAGAATGACTATGTCTGCATAGCAATAAAAAGTTTATAAACAGTTCTTCCTTGAAAGAATGTCCTTGCGTACGGTCTTGGTTTGAACTAGCTCAGAGACATTTTGCGCTACAGCAAACTTTTCTTATTTCTCTGTGGTCTTCTGCCACCTCTGTGGTCTCGCTGCCTGATCCTTGTTCCCTTCTGCCATTTCTCTTCCTCTATCTATTTGAGCTGAAGGTTCTCAGACCCTTGCTGTGATCACCTCCTTGTTTTCTTTTCCCCTCTGTATCCTGCAGCCTGGAAACCTCCCCCTCAGACATGCTTGAGATCAGTCTCCTCTTCCTCTTTGTCTTTACAGAAAGGCTGTCATCAGGAGAGATGAAACATGAACATTCGTTGCATAGAATTATACAAATAGTGTGGGCACCCTATGCCAGCACAGCCAGTCCCCTACAGACTTGCCATTGATTTCATGAACGTGCCATATGCTTTCTGCCAAGATCATATCCTCATTGTGAAGAGGGAGAACGGCACTGTTGTTAGAGGAGAAAATGTGGAAACCACTCTAACTCATATGCCTTACCAGTTTACATATGGAAATTTTTTCTTTGATACAGAATAATTGAAATGATCACACTCCGTATATCATAAAGATGGAAGAATATTAGAAAAACAAACATGAGAGTATGTCTGTATATCCTAGAAAAGAGATAAACTTTACTGAAATACTCTATATTTCATTCACTAGACGATAAAGTATACAGATCCATCAACACATTTTAGAAATTAGGCCAAATATTATTTGTTTACATTAATAGTCTGAAAGCACCTGTTAACCAACAGTACTTACGATTTTGCCATTCTACTTGAGATAACGGTTATGAGAAGAAAACATATTTCATTTGATGTGGATCATCTTCTGTGATTCAGAAGAGAACAGTAAAATGTATTTATATAATTTGATTAGGAGTAAGAACAAAATGAAACAAATAATATTGCAGTCATTAATCAGAATCAAGTCCTTGCTGTGCTAGGCACATTCCAAGCTGACATGGGAGACATTATTACTTTACCACAGAGGGAAATTCACCTCTGCATAGAAAGTTACAGGTATATATATCATCTAAAGCCCACATAAATCCACCAGTTTTATGTGGAGTTTCCAAATATGGTAACATCTTTTTCCACAAAGAAAACAAGATTACACAGGAGAAAATTTACTTCTGGTTTTTTTTTCAAGCTGAATTTCACTTTTATCACCTACAAGACTTAGAAAAAGTTTATGTACTTAAGTGCCATTTATGAAGTTCAATGTGGCAATAATAACTGAAATTTTATCACCTTATCTATACTGAGGTTCTCAAGATGAACACAAGTCATTTTTCTGAAAATTTGGTAGCTTGCTCTAAAATAAATGTAAGGAACCATTTATGAGCTGGGAAATATCTAAATCCTGGTGTTTGAATGAGTACACTGTGCTAGTTAAAAAGCAAAACAGTTTGAACAAACAGCAAATACCTCAGCTTCCAACACAAACAGAACAAGAGGTCTGTAAAACATCTCATTTTAGATGTTTTCCT
The DNA here is from genome assembly GCA_035582835.1 of Phoebastria nigripes. NCBI lineage: Eukaryota > Metazoa > Chordata > Aves > Procellariiformes > Diomedeidae > Phoebastria > Phoebastria nigripes. The sequence goes on from JAYKAV010000026.1 coordinate 100,950, forward strand.
GTCATAAAAAGAATTTGATCTTCTACCTTTAGGTTGTAAAATCAGTCATTCTGGATCCAGCACCTTCATAAAATTCATGACTTGAAAAATGGAGGACAAAATTAGTAGTTGGCGGGTTTCTTGCAATGCAACATCATAATATAACTCTTTCACACCGAGTCTAATAGCTGTGCCACAAAGCAAAATAAGATACATAGAAATGACTGAAAGCCACGGTTAAATTAATATTTCTACCACCATGCATATGTAACTTGCATTTACATAGATACTAACATGAAAAAGAATGAGTATAAAAATGGGTAACTTTCAGATACTATCTATGACAAATCTGAAGCTGTACAAGTATCCTCAGTTCAACTGCTTTTAAATTAGTGGTAAAAAGGAAATGTTCCTGGAACAAGTACTGCCTACCCTGGACTTTGGGAAAGCTCAAGTTTGGGGCTAAGTATAAGTAGAGAAATTCCACATTTGTTCAAGAGGAATGTTGGTTTTTACAACATCCTGCTCTAGGAGACAAAAGTGGGAGCTGTTTGAAGCTTTTCAGAGCTGTGAAATGTTCAAAGTTTAACCTGAGATAGACAAACTAACAGAGTGAAAATGAGGTGAGCGAAGAGAAATGAGGAATATAATTTCCATGTGACTTAGCAATTTGTCACTTCTATCTCAATGCCTTTTATGATTCATGGCTAGAGAATACAAGATAACACTGCATATAGTAAAATCTTACAAACAGAAGTTTTGGGGTGGATAAGCTACCAGCTATGCAAATCTTCCAAAAAAAAGTGTCAATAAAAGCTTTATAACTTTGCACTTGTTTTCTGTGCGTGCAGAACACATACCTTTCAAATGTTTTATACATAGGCACTTTTTGTTTGAATTCTCCTTTTTTTTTTTGTATTTTCATCTGTCACAAGCGTAACTTTTCATAGCTTCAAGGGACTCCTAAACATCTAAAATGACCTAAAATAATTTTGTATTAAACAATAAAAACTCATGACTTTAACATTTTGAAATCTTGGTCTCCTCAAGAAGCAGAATGTTCTGAGTCTCTGCAAGAAGATGAGAGTGCAGATTCTAATGATATAAAATGTCCTGACTTTTTCCCTGCAGCTCTGGAAGATATAAGATTTTAAAGCCAGCACAGATCCATTTGAACAGAAATATTATTTAAAAGGAAATTGCTACCCCTTTTAAAAGATACTACGCTGAAGTAGAGCCCCGTGAATAGTGATTGTCATAAAATTTTGTAATTGTGATTTACTTTCAGAACGGGTAGGAAATAATGTTGCAGAATTTATGTTTGACTGATTTTGGGAAATCTTTCTGATATGTTAGTCCAGGTACACTAAATCTGCTCTCTTGTGATACTCAGTCAGACAGATTAACCTAAGAGTCATCTGTGATGATAAAGCATTTATCATAACATCCTCTGGAAGATGAATATGGAATACTGCTAATCACATGGCTAAAAGTCTTAGATTAAGGAATATAAACACCACAATTTAAAATTAAAAAGTCATCGGATTTAAAAAAAAAAAAAAAGTACATTGGTGCTGCCTTTATTGTTATTCCAGGTTCTTAAATCTTATATTTTCAAGCTTTTCTCTGAAACTTTGATGACTAGCAAGTTTTTAGCATATCTGTTTCACTGTTTGGTAAGACTTGCATCCAGGAATGAAAGTTGTGAGGAGAGTTGAGGTTCTCTTGCAGAATACTGATTTGTGCAGGTGTGATTTTACAAAAGCAGGAAATACAACAACATAAAAGAATGAATTCTCAAAGCTGAAGGTGTTCCACATTTTCAGAATGCAACATGCAATTCTTTCCAAAGCACTAAATAAGCTACTACATTTTATAGACAGAAGTTCAGAAATATTAACAACAACGCTTAAAATATTTTTTTTTTTTTAACAAATACAGTTTATTCTGAAATACTCACAAGAAACTAGAACATAAAAAATGTTAAGACATGAACATCAAACTAGTTTCCCGTAGCACATCAGAGAAGTTGCTAGCAGCGCATCATAATTAAATGTTGGCCTTTGGCATTAATTTTGCATGTCATAACCAGACTTTGTAAAATGGGATTAACTTTTTTTATAAAAAAWTTTTATATGCTTTAAAAGAAGGAGCAAATAGTGATCAGTTACCACCAAGCTGATGTGGTTCCTGTAAGACAAATATATAGTAGTAAAAAAAAGCCATTAAAAAGTGATACTGGATCAGACAACCACTGGTGTTCAAAGTCTCAGGTATTCAGTAAGCATCAGAACAAAACTTCTATCTATCAGTTTCAGGTTGCTTCCTTATATCTTTGCCATACATCTAAGAAATAGAACAGTATACCAACCTTTTCTTGATATTGCAACATATCATACACTTAATGTTGACACAAGCGCATCTAAGTACTATATATGGTATGTGTGTTATATAAAATATAATTTAATGAGATTTGAAGTGACACGGTAGATTAATAAAAACATTTTTGCAAAGTTTTTTAATATTATTGTTTTGTTCCAAATTCATGACTTCTGAACTTGCAAAAGTACTGCAGTATTATTTTGTTAATGCCGTTTAAAGGATACACACATTTGGTGGCACACCTTTAGACAGAGATACAAGAAAGTGAACATCATTCAAATAAATAATCTTCTTTCTTTTCCTTTGCCCTCACGTGGTTTCTGAAGATAAAGGAATTTTCAGGGTATGCTTGGGATCCACTTTTCCCGTCCCTTGTTAATTGTGAGTTTGACTGTACAGTGAATTTYCTGCTGCGGAAGGCAGTGTGCGAAGATGCTCCTGACATGCAATAAGGGCACGGATACAGAGTCAGGGGCAGAGAGTCACAGAGTTCAACCACCCGCACGCATCCCCATCAAGGCACCAGCCAGCTCTGGCTCCCAGCCTTGTCAGTGTGGGGCTGTGCTCTGACTGCGCCCCTGGGAGTCTGGACTTACTCTTGTGCTAATTCATCTCCTCAGCTTCAGTACAGGTTGGCATCCCCCACTCCAGTAGGTCTGAAGCCCTGCTGGAGCCCTGGAGGTGCTCACAGACAGAGCTCGAAGATTATTCATAAAACAGTATTCAGCTGTCCCAGTCCAGTCTCCTTAAGACTTTATAGTTAGTGGAGACTGGTAGGCTTTTCAAGGGAATCATGCAAAGCAGGAACCTAATTTAGATTTTCTAAATTACATCCTGGACACTCCACCCTGTTACACAGTAACTGCTTCCTGTGCAGTAATTTTTCGTGTAGGTAAGCCACAGTCAGAGCCACAGACAGTTCAAGACATGCTCTCAGTTCTGGTCTAACAATGCAGTCTTGTTTTTCACAAGCCTAAAGATACTATGAAAGCCCTTACACATTAAACACAGAACTTGTCAGCCTTTAAATATCAGAAATTAACCTTGCGGCAGGCACTAGGGCTCACAGAGAGAACCAGCAAGTTGCCTTCTACAGGAAGAGTCAGCAGCACCCCCTTCAGCGAGGCTCAAGTTCCAGTGCTTCCACATTTCAGCTTTGTCTCTTCTAAAACAAATCATTTTCTTTTAGGTGACTGAAATTGCTGATTGCCAATGAATTTTTCACCCTGCAGGTGATATTATGTTGGTGTAATATAGTACATAACAGTCTATGGGTGGACACAAGCTTGCTCTGAACTGACCAGAAATCCTGTGACCAACATTAGCACAAATGCCAACTTGAGTTAGTAGGATTGAACACCACTTGTTTGATTCTGCACCCATGGCACACTTAATTCATGACTGAGACCACCTTCTCAGAGAAAAACAAGAGTTGACACTATTAGCTCTCTCTTCCATGCAGGAATGATTTGGAATTACTGAAGTTAAAAACAACGTCCTGAATTGCACACAGCAACCTGCTGATAGTCAGTGCAAATTACAGGGCGCTGGCACATACGACCGCTGTGTGACACGCAACTTATGAAGCAGGGAGCCACATTCTGCATTAGCTCTGTGATTAATTGGACTAAACCTCCAAAGAGGTTTCCAACATGCATCATCTGCCACATGGGATGGTTTAACTCAAAGAGATATCTTGAAGGTAGGTTGTAAATGTGATAATTTATTGAAATGAGGCTGAAAGCCAAAGAAGTACAGATAAAATGTAACAGTACTATGACCTTGTATTTTAGTGACTGACAAATTTTAACTGTTGAATTTAGAACCATTTACACTGGAAACTGTTTCGTAAAACCATGACTCAGGCTGCTACAGTGACACAAATAGTTACTATATACCTTAACCAGAATCTGCACTGGAATAATCTTACAGGTAAACTAAGGCCAAATTAATTCTCCTTTCTGCATCTTAGGGAATTTTGTGATGCCTATTTGTCTTTTACACTGACACTGAAATAGATGTAGTTGTCATGAATTACATCAATATATCTATGCAGAGGATAAAGTAAAAACATAATTTGTAGAATTTTGTGCAAGTATAAAGGAGATTTACACCAAAGCAAAGCAGCTGTGTAAGTGCTTACCCATTTCCTCAGCTGCTTTCTTGAGGACTTCAGAGAGTCTTGTGTTGCTCATAGATTGCTCTGGAGATGCTCACCCCTGTCATCAATTTCATTCATAGAAAACAAGCATTCAGTTTAGTGTTTGTTATACTGTAACAGAAAAGGCTAACTCCTCAAACCCTCCCACAGCACCAGCCTTCAGGTAAGCACGATATGTTTAAAAAAAGATTTAATAGAATTTTAACTCTGAAGAATTTGCAGTCTAATTTGGATTGTTAGAGAAACTAAAAAAAAAAAAAAAGTAGTACAAAAAATTGGCATGGAGATAGGTAGGAGACTTGGGACTGAGAGCCAAGTAAACAAATGTGTTTCGAAAACTGGACTGGAAGTCAAACAATAGCTATGGTCCAGTCCAAGGCTGCTTTGGGTTTCTCTTAAAGTGAATGAAGCTATGAATTCAAGATGTGAAAGAAAAATTCAAAGGAGGACAAAAAAAAAGAAGTATCTGGGCAGAAAGTTTAAATGTTGAAAAGTGAAATACTTGAGCTAAGTAGTCTGCATGGACTGACACTTCAAAAGATGAAACTGAAAGAAAAAGGAACATTTTGAAGATTATATCAATTGACAAGGCCCTGAACAATCTCCCTCCCAACAATGGGAATCTTTCTATAAATTTCAGTGCACCGGACTTACAAAAAATGTGAGAGAAGTAGAGAAATCTCTGTAACAGGAAGAGCACTACTTTACTTTAATTAGCTATAAGCAATTTTGGTACTGTTTGGTCTTAGCACATCAAACAGACAAGTCGTTTCAGACTTTTTACCCAATAAGTAACGTCTCCAGTTATAAAGTGTCGATTAACAACTCACTTGTGAAAATCCGTTCATCTGTTTAGGAGTATTTTGCCAAAAGCACACATGGACAGATTAGCCTGTCCTGATTTCAGCTGGGATAGAGTTAATTTTTTTTTTTTTCCTAGTAGTTGGTATAGTGCTATGTTTTGGATTTAGTATGAGAAGAATGTTGATAACACACTGACGTTTTTAGTTGTTGCTAAGTAGTCTACTAGTCAAGGACTTTTCAGCTTCCCATGCTCTGCCAGGTGCACAAGAAGCTGGGAGGGAGCATAGCCAGGACAGCTAGCCCAACTGGCCAATGGGGTATTCCATACCATGTGGCGTCATGCTCAGCATATAAAAGCTGGGGGAAGAAGAAGGAAGGGGGGGAYGTTYGGAGTGATGGCATTTGTCTTCCCAAGTAACCGTTACGCGTGATGGAGCCCTGCTTTCCTAGCGATGGCTGAACACCTGTCTGCCGATGGGAAGTAGTGAATGAATTCCTTGTTTTGCTTTGCTTGCGTGCACGGCTTTTGCTTTCCCTATTAAACTGTCTTTATCTCAACCCATGAGTTTTGTCACTTTCACCCTTCCGATTCTCTCCCCCATCCCACCGGGGGGGAGTGAGCGAGCGGCTGTGTGGTGCTTAGTTGCTGGCTGGGTTTAAACCACAACAGTCCTTTTTGGCGCCCAACGTGGAGCTCGAAGGGTTCGAGATAACGACAGATTTGATTGGAATGTGCTAGATCGAATTKATAGCTGTTATTGCTGTTTAGCTATTAATTGGCAGGCTCCTTGCTTGCCTTACTGTATATTAGAGTCTCGTGCTTGTTAGTGGCTGCTTTTTGCTTTTGCTGCTTGCTGTACTGCTGTACTGCTGATCATCTCACTGTGCTGTGCCTGGGAACATTTTGATAACAGCAAYGGCRATGCGCCTGGGCTGGCAGATGGCCAGGGCATCGCTGCTGTTTCTGTGCTGCTGTACTGGACAGGCTGGAACTCCAGCGTGAACTCGAGTCGAAGGGACTGTGACCTGTGGGTGAGTCCACGTGGGAGCAGGAGATCCCGAAGCGTCTGTGGCCGTGGATAAGCCCGTGCCCAAGCAGGTACATCTCGAAGCGTCTGTGGCMGTTACTATGTCCGTGMYRCAGCAGGTATACCTCTGAAGGGATTGTGGCCTAAGGATAAGTCCATGCTGCAGCAGGTACACCTGGAAGCGTCAGTGACTGTGCATGAGGTCATGCTGGAGTACCTCAAAGTGTGTGGCCATCGATAAGGCCATGACAGGGGAGGCACACCCCTGGAGGGATTGCAGCCATGGGTAAGGCTGTGTTGGAACAGATTTACTTCTGAAGGGACTGTGGCTGTGGGTAAGGCCACGCTGGAGCCGGTGCCCTTCAAAGCGACTGTGGCTGTGGATAAGTTTATGCTGCACCAGGTTTACCCCTGGAGAGACTGTGGCTGATAGGTAGGGCTCCACTTGGAGCAGGTACACCCCTAAGGGACTGCAGTCTGTGGATAAGTCCAAGCCGGAGCAGGGGCAAGGGGAGGAGTTCATTGCAATGTTAAACCTGATGGTCTGGTCCAAAGGCACCAGGGGTGGAGATTGTAATGGAAATACCTTTAAATTGTTGTAACCCGGGACTTGAGTTGCATGTTATGGGAATTACTATAGCAGAAACCCCTTGTTGCTAGCCAAGCTGGGAGCAAGGGGAGGAGTTCATTGCAA
>JAYKAV010000026.1:108954-138713 GCA_035582835.1 Phoebastria nigripes
GATGGCTGAACACCTGCCTGCCGATGGGAAGCAGTGAATGAATTCCTTGTTTTGCTTTGCTTGCGTGCACGGCTTTTGCTTTCCCTATTAAACTGTCTTTATCTCAACCCATGAGTTTTGTCACTTTCACCCTTCCGATTATCTCCCCCATCCCACCGTGGGGGGAGTGAGTGAGCGGCTGCATGGTGCTTAGTTGCTGGCTGGGGTTAAACCACGACAAGCCTCTTATAGATATGTGAATGGATGTTACTGTCTGAAGTCAGAGGACTAGAATAATAAAGAAAAATGAACCGATGATGCCAAGTTATATATTTCAGATATGAAACATCATAGGAAATAATAAGAAACAATGATTTATCCTAGGCTGAGAACATCAGACACATACTGTGACTTCCATGATTGCATTTCATTTTTCTGGTGAGACTCAGGGACAATTGAGTAAGTTCATTGATTGACTTACTGAATGCTTTGTTTTTCTGGGTATACTTCCAGAGACAAAATAAACCATGCCTGACATCTAACAAATGTCATGTAGGTTGATAATTGCTGCCTTTAATATATCAAAGTATACTCCCTTTTTAAAAAAGCTTAGATAATTGTAATACAGTGGCAAATAGGATTAAGTTGCACATTAAAAAAATATTTTTTACTTCTTCTTAAGCAAGATGAAAATTACTTTATCTCTTGAGACAAAGTAATTAATGTATTCAGTGTTTATCCTGACACTTGAAAGGGAATATATGGAACTACTATTATTCCAGTAATAATTGCTGTATTAGTGTCCCTCTAAATAACTTGAAACTCATGTAATTACCTCTTTAGTGTTTGTACCTCTCATACACATTTTTATAGTTTAAGATACTTGTGAAAAACTTTAACAATAATGTTATGAACAGAAGGAAGGGTAGGAGATGGTGAGATTACATGAGATCACCAATTTCAATGAACAAGGACAGCCTGCCATTGCTGTTATTTTGTGAGAATTCTAAATATTCAGTATTTTCTTTTGTAAACTGTATCATCCAGCTGTCTAAAATAATGTCATATAAAATGGGAAGGTATAGTAAGCTTACATTTATTTATTTTTTTGTTTGGTTCTTTAGCATAATACAGGAAAAAGAGTATCTTGCAGTTGAAAATTATCTGTTGTTATCAGATAATATTTGGAAATATCTACTCCGGTGAATACTAACATGAAAACATGTTTTAAAATGTACATCTCAAAGCCTGGGAGTGGAGATAAAAAAAGTAATGGTTCTGAAGATTCATAGAAGCTCAGGTTTGTCACCTCATACATTTCCTTATCTAAACCAGGATTGTTTATAGTTGTGCCATTTCTGACAGATGTTTTTGCTCCTGTTCTTAAAGATATCCCAGTAATGGAGATTCTGCAACCCTCCAGGCCAATTTATTCCAGCATTCAACTATTTTTACCATGAGAAATTATGTTCTGAACTTCAGTAAGAAAGATTTAAGTCCATTACGTCATAACCTATCCATCATGGAAAATGGAGAACAGATAATTCCTCTCTTCTTTCTGTATCTCAAGAAAACTTGCAAGACTCTTGTCAGTATTCTTTTTTTCTGGAACAAAAATCCAATTCTTCAGTTTCTGATTTTGGTCATGTTTTCTTCACCCCAGAAAATTTCATTGATCTCTTCTGATCCTTCTCTAATTGGACCATATCTTTATTGAAATGCAGGGACCTGATCTAGTGAAAAATGTCCCTGCCCATGGCAGGGGGGTTGGACTAGATAGTCTTTAAAGGTCCCTTCCAACCCAAACCTTTCTATGATTCTATGATTCTATGATATCATGCTCTCAGAAACTTAAAGACAACCTCACACAGGAAATCAAAGTGATCAAGACCTATTCATTTTATACTGAAAGGATATTACAAATGGTAAGAGGCATTCTATTAAGATAATTTTACAAATGGACTGTCAGTGCTGATTTTCAGCAGTTCCAGTTTCTTTTGAAGTCAGTTTCACCTTAGTAAGCTGGTTTCCCAGCCTTTCCTTAATATACAACAAACACAAAACCAAAGGCCTGCTCACTGCATCCAGTCCCCTGCTATTATCAGTATCTATATGTTATAAAGTTTTTTCAACCACTTATTTAGCTGCAACTTTAAACTAGTAAAGTTTCCTATATTGTAAGAATATTTTAGAAAGTCATTCCTTTGATGGTTCTAATTTTGGGCTTCCATCAACTTACTTACAAGTTGACTAGCTTATACACATGCAGTTACTGCTTTTTCTGTTCCTGGAGATGAGTCACATTGCTTCTTAGCCTTCACTTACTAAAGTGAACTTCTTAAATTATTTGGCCTTCTACTATAAGATAGGTTTGCCATCTACCTACCAAACTTCCCTCCTTTAGACTAGTTTAAATTGAGATTTCTTGAACATGAGTGACATAGTTACACATGATATTCTAGGTAGGGCTTTCCTTATATCTCTCAAAAACCCCTCGCACTCTATTTCGTAAAATTAGGATGTTTATTTTTTCATAGATATATTGTATAGTGGCCTATATTCTTTCTGTTCTGGATTACCCCAGTTATGTTTTTTATTCCTCTGTTATTCTCAACCGATAATCTTCCAATTCATGGAGGAGTCTTTTTTCATTAGTCTGCAAGTGCACGACTTTGCACTTTGCACTACTATACTTTATCCCATTACCATTGCTCCAGCTTTCAAGCTCATCCAAGTGCTTTGTGTCTCCTAAATTCTTTCACCTAAATTCCACCTTTGCATTGACAAAGTCTAATAACTTTGTGTCATCAGAAAATTGTGTTAGAATGTTTGTGTGTGCCAAGATAATAAATGAAAATATTAAATCAGACCAGTCTCAAGGCTGACCTTTGAGGAACTCCCTTAGTAATCTTTCTCCAGCCTGGTAATTCCTCTTTCAATGTAAGCAAGTGTCTTTTCTCCACATTAACCAATTTCTTGTCCTCCTTATCTGTCTGCTCTAGCATAATAAGTAAATTCCGATGAAGTATCACATCAAAGACTTCCCTGAAGTAGAACAGTTCTGCTGCATTATTCTCTAAAAACAGGACAATCCAGTATTTCACAAAAGCAGAAATCTAGCAAAGATCATCAAACAACTTTCAAAAAATCTGTGTTTCACTTTATCCCTTTGTTCTTTTAATTCTATATCTTTATTATAATCTCCAAAACATGTTTTAAAGCCCTATTTATTACTGTGATCAGAGAAACGAGCCTGCAGTTTACTTGAACACATTTTCCTCTTTCTCAGACATAAGCATCAAATTCCCTTTTGTCCAGTCATATGGTGTTGATGCTGATTTGACAGATTAGAAATCTGTGTGAAGTGGACTGGCAATTCTCTCACTATTCCAGAAAAGCACCTACCTGCCTCAGAGCAATATCTGTTGTGATCACTTTTGCTTAGTGTGCACTAAAGTCTTTCTCACAAAGAACTAAGGGAAAGTATTCATTTGCCTTTGGGCCTAGATTTAGATGATTCTTAATTGTCTTTATTTCCTGTCCCATCCACAATGTAGAAATTCTCCATAGTATCTTTCCCTGTTCTGTTTTTATGTGTTTTCATTTCCTTTTCCAAGTCAAACTCAGCTTGAGTTTTGGCAATTCCACTTTAGCCCTGTATTTTTTAACTCCAAAATCTTTCTTTGCTGATCAATGTCGACTTCAGTTCCTTCTAAGCTGTTTATTTTGCTGTGGAAACCATTCCTAGGACGCTAGGATGCAAATTCTGTATGATTTATGTGTTGGATTTGAATGACTGCTGAACTTTATACACATTTTTGATCTTTAGTCCTTCCAACTTCATAGACTAGCTTTTTTAACTTATCAGGTTAAGAACTGGACCTCAGTCTCCTAAATTCTAGTTCAACAGTCCACAGCAACGCTTTGTCAGCCAAATCCTCCTGTTTTTGCAGCCAGTGCCTGCACATGCTTCCTATGATTTAGAAGGTTTGTTGTGACAAAAATCAGGGCTGTCTCTAATCTCAGGATTAGAGATCAAGGAGTATGTATCAAACTCCTTTTTTACCCCAAGATAGCTCTGATGAGGAAGTGATATAGATATCACTCCATTTGACACAACTCCATGATGCTTTTGCATTCTTTAAAATAACCTCTACTCATCTCTCCTTTCTCCCACCCCACCGCACCCTCTGGTTTCCCATTTGAAGCTATTTAGGACTTGCAGCTTGCACACTGAATATTTTGTTATATTCTGTTGGATATTTCGCTGAGATAGGACACCTTTACAGACTTAAATTTCCACAGTTTTTTTGTACTATAATGATGGAAGTTGGAAGTGAGGTGTTCATGCTGTTCTCTGCTCATTTTCTGTGTCTTTAAATGGGAGGGGTATTATCCTTCCTCCTATTTAGGGCAGACTGTTGGGCCTAAGACAGCTACTGTCAGAATGAGAGACAAAGACTGTGCTTTCTGTTATGTGGAGCTTACTTATTTCTCTCTTATTTCCTTGCTTTCCTTAATCTAAATGGAAGGTCATTCAGCCTGATAGAACACAATATGCTGTGTTTGTGGAAATAGCAGCAGTCTCACAACCTGTAGAAATAATTTAGGTAAAAGTGGTAACTGCAAAGGGTGTGAAACAAAATAGGACCTCAAATTGACCACGGTGAGGAATGGGGAGGGAGCGTAGAAGGAAAGGAAGATTTAGGGAGACGTATTCTGTCTTTTCTGTAAACCTATTTGGTTTTGAGATTGTAGTATATTGTTACAAACTATTGTTGTTTCCTACTTCCTGAACTGAGGAAATTCAGAGCCAGTCTATCTCAAGTGTCTCACTAATTGATATTTTCCTCTGAGTACATTTTTTATCAGCAGTTAAAGACAATTGGCTTGCTAAACTCAAAATTAAGTTTTGCTCCTATAGGTTCTCATCTAGGTCCTACAGAGGACTAGCAGGGACACTTGTGCATTAGATCTCAGTTAAATATGCATACACAATATGCATGCATTAACATCACATTAGATCCAAAATCCTAAAACTTTGTTTTGTTGTTGCTCATTGGTGAGTCCTGTGGAGAACTGGAAATGAACATCGCTTCCTGTAGTTCACCATCTGCAGGCAAAGGAGCGATTGTTTCCATCGCTATAGAACTCAGCCACTGGTCAGTGGGAGCTCAGCCATAACAGTTTGCTTTCATAGCACTGGTACCAGCATTAATTACTACTTCATTCACTGTCCAGGGCTATGCGTATCTGGAGGTTTCTTGTAGCAGCTACAGTAATTCTGGGTCTTTAAAGTGGCACAACAATTWGTTGAGAGAGGCCAGGCTGCATAAGACTCCCAAGCATATTGCAGTGCACAAGATATTTGGCTGTCTAATTATAAATAAGAGTAAACATCAGTTTGGAAAACATCCGGAGTTAACCTTAAATGTTGCATTGACATCAGATCAGCCATGAAGGAACGGAGAGCTGTCTCACATGATGGAGCTATTTGGGTAATTCGAGTCATCATGTTCCAGCGCTCCCACAGCAGCTTCTGTGTCAACTGCAGCCAGTGAAAATCCTCTTAACGCGTTAGAGAAATTTGCTTCTGTCTTTAGAAAATTTTATCTATAAAACATCCATTTCATAAAATGTGGTAAGTGGCACCTGAAGAGAGAGCTTTATTTTAGATCACATTGTTATTGTGATTAGCTAAAAAAAAAAAAAGATATTTTTAAAGAGAAAGTTTTAAATGTTAAGTAGGTCCATTTATAACACAAAAATTATCGTACTTGACCTTCCACACCTTTTTACACTGCTGACTGATGGTCATATGCTGTTAATGCTTCACCAAATGCCAAAAATTATCCGAAAACGATTTCAAGACAACTACTTTCTGTTTATTTACATTTGCAACTTCATATTCTCAAAGAGAATTAAATAATCAAAGGTTGAATAAAGTTACGAATATGAACACACTGCCATTAGTATTCTGATATCAGTATTTCCTAAATATTCAGAGCACTTTCAAAAAAAATAGAATTTAATTGACTTTAGATACATTCCTACTAAAAGCTGAAAGGGGCATCAATATTTGCATCCCCTTGCAAATTATATTTCTGTGGTGCCATTTATTTTTATGTAGCATAATTGAAATGAAATATAACAATATTCTATCCATAATAAGTCATAAACTAGAAAAAGCAGATGTCTTAAAGGAAAAATCTGAAAGGAAGAAAGAGAGAGAAATTCCCTGACTGAAAATGAGGGGTGGAGAACTGGAGACATAAGCAGAAGTGGAAGGGTAACCTGGAGATGGCTTTGGAGAGGGAAGTAGGTTTAAGAAAAGGGACCAACTGCAAAAAATGTTGGCTGTTGTTTTGCTTTAGACAGCATGTTAAAACTGGGGATGAGAAAATTGAAACTGTACTGAAAAGAATGAATGTATGAATAACAGAGGATTCATACAATTAACATGTCAAGAAGATGTCATCAAGATATCTAATAGAACAGTCTACCTAAACCAAAACCTTATCAGAGCCTTGAGGACAGGCCAGCTGCACTGTCCAAGCAGGCTTCATAGTTGCCTTGAAGGAGACCATGAGAGAGAGATGTGTAAATTATTTTCAGCCAATTTATTAAAAATCTAAGAGGGGCTTTACTGAATGTATTTTCATATGGTGGCTAAACAGATCTATTGAGCAAGCAAAACCAGCTTTTGCATATCGAACATCTAGTTGAATGCACATTTCATTAGAGAGGAATCCAGGGAGTGTTGTTAAAGAATAAATTATAGTATAAACATTGAGTTAGCAAAAAGACCTTCAGTCACTTGGCTGTAAAATCTGAAATCTTGACTAACTTTAAAAGAACTGTATCTAGCAGTATCTATTATTACTGTGTGTGGTTAGCTAATGTTCTGAATAAATAAAGGCTGTCCTCGCTGGAAAGGCATTGAACATTACTAGCCAGAACTGTGTTTTTATCTATCAGCAAATCAATTTTCTGAAAAATATAAATTTTAGAGGGAGGAGGAATGGGATACAGACAATCACAGGCCTGTGTTTCATATGGAAAACACTTCTGGTCAAGGAAAAGACTTTTTTTCCTTTTACTGTTTCACTTGAGCGTTTTTTRAAAAAAATGTTTTTGCTTGGCCTCAGAACCAAAAAAAATTCATTATTCACACAACTCTGTGTGCAGCTGTCATCAAATATCCTTTATTTGACAGTGCACATTCCCATTAGTCAGTCAGCCTATGAATACCCCAGGTTTCTTCATGCAGCAATTACTCCAAGTACCAATCAACAATTCCTGGCAAAGTCTAGCTTCATTTGGCAAATGATGACCTGAAGTCAGTGTGATTCATGCTTTTGTGCCCACGTGGTTCTACAAAAGCAATGCACTACACCCAAAGAAAAACTCTGAGATCATTAGGAGATCCTCAGAGGTATATCACTAGCACTGGTGGCAGCAAACAAAAAAAAAGGAAGTTTTTCTGATTCCTATGAGTTTCATGACAATCTGTGACTGGGTAGAGATGGAAAATTCCAGTCTCAATTTTGTAAGACCAAGGCTTTTAAAAACTACTTTCACTCCTTCTTAGAGAACTGATTCTTCTCGCAGAACTAAAGCAGTGATTTAGAACTGCAGGAGTCATTATGCAAATATTTTATGTTTGAAAGGTAGAACAGTTACAAAATAACTATATCAAGAAAGCACTATACCACTCTTTTTTTAAATACCATATATCTTTTCTTTGCAAGCTGATAAAGAACCACAAAAAAACCCAAAAAAACCCTGAAATTGGATTTTTGTTTTAAAATAACATTTACATTCAATTCTATTAATTTCTTTATCTTGTGCTCATAACTGTACTCCAAAATTTCAGTGATGACTCATTCATATTTGATCGAGATCATTTTTACCTTACCGTGGTACCAATTCAGCAGACACAAGAAACACAGTGAAATTTGTCCATAAACAGGTAGTTTTGGTAATAATCTCAACAAAAATCAAAATATGAAGAGCCTGTAGACTCAGTTATGCTTTTCTTATGGGTGAATTAGAATATGCAAAAGAACATTACTAGACAAATTTGCAATACCATTATAGTAAGAAATTTAATTTCTCCATAAATACTGAACTTTTTTTTTACTCTGAGAACATTCAGATGGGAGAGAGCAATAGAGATAGTTCATCTGATTTATACCAGTGAGATGAGGTAAACCCATAAATTCAGGCTCCATCATTAAAAGTAATTGCTTACCTACAGTTACTACATTAGTCTATCATTTCAGTATAATCTTCAATTTTAATATTTTATATTGTCAGTAGAGGGTTCTGTGCTGAATCATATCACTCATTTATTGGCATCTCAGTGACTGCTGCACACAAACTTGTTGAAAACTGCCTTTAACTGGGAACACCACTAAATTACAGTTGTGTGTTTCCTGTGACCATTTTGCCTTTGACACTTTCACATATAGTGAAAAAGGGAACAAAACACTTAAAGAACTGAAACGTTATTCCCATTGCTTCCACTTTTAAAGGCAGAAACACTTGCTGAAATGTATATGCAGCATGTGTTCTTGTTCAGTGGCCCAAATAAAGGTTTAACACCCAGATGTTTAAGGTACCAGAGACAGTTACAGCAAAGAGGCTTGCTCCGAAAGGAGTCTAGMCATTTGAAAGCACGTTGCATAATATTTCGTCAAAAACTTACTATGCCATCCTTTCTTCTGCAGCTACTTTTTATGGAAGACATAAGGAACATATTTCATATGTAAGAATACTTGACTGTCACCTGATATTTTAGCACTGGGGAGAGTTGGTTACAATGTCAAACACCTATTTAAATCCTTTAATGCTGTCATACTGAACTTCAGAATAAAATTGCAACAGCTGATATCAGGACACAACTCCCATCGGATTCCCAAGGCTTTGCATACCCATGGCGGTATTGCAATGACATAGCAGGCTAGATCACTGGATTCACAGCTGCAACTTTATTTTTCTAGATATAAGAGATATTCCTGTAGGTAAAAAAGAAGCATGGAGATATGGTAGATTGATGAAGTTCAGCTGCCTCTTATTATATATCTAGGCTTTGACTGTTACCACATCACCTTTGATGCGTGTTTATTTTCAATAAAACAGAAAAATAAAGTTACTTTTGGTATCATGTTTTACTAATTTTCTATCAGATTTACCCTTTAATGACACTCTATTTCCCCATAAAATCCTGCAGAAATTAAAACTCCATTGAAGAGAAATAAATGCAAATACTTAAAAGAAAGCTAATACTTAGAGGCAATGAAGATTTATTCAATATTTCTAAAATCAAGGCTATAGGAATTTAAGTAGATTTTTCACTCTCACTAGACTATGATTTACGGTCTTTAATTAACATTCCTCCTACCATGACTTTATTATAGAGGAAAACACAAAGGAACGTAAGAAGAGCTCTCACTCAGAAAAATAATGACGCCAGCTGTCAATTACTGCTTTAGAGTGAAATATCTCTAATTCTTCATAGTATTCATTAATTGGTCTTTGCATAGGCAGAAGTATCGTGTACTTGGATTACCTTTACAAAGATAGCTGTTGCTATTCAGTTAAGTTTATCACCATATACAACTGCAGAAGTCTAATTTTCAGGTATCTCAGAATTTTTTAACCATCAGTCCTTGAAATATTTGCTGACGCAGGTGTCTCTGACAGTAACTAGAACTCTGATGCACAGACAGGTGTAGTGCTAGACTTCAGAATACCACACCCATGATTCTTCATTATCTTTTTGAGCAAGAGGAATCTTCAGAAGAAAATATTTAAATAAAAAAAAGACCCAACTGATTTAGAGGAATGAGAAAAAGACCAAATATCTTTGAATTAATTTGTGTTATATTTTTGTTTCACAAACACCCAAGTTTGTACATCTGTATAAGGACTCTACTTTTCAGGCTGCCCTGGGGAATTTGTGGAGCTGTCCCCTGAAGATCTAACACTAAGCTATTGCTCAGACTAACTTTGCTGCTATCACCCTCTGCAAAGAGGACAAGCTTTATAGTAGCCCATCACACCTGAACTTAGTGATATACCAAATGCCCAAACTAAAACAGCAAGACCCATCAGGCACAGGAGACAGCTGCTGATTTGGTACAAAACGGCACAACTCCATTGATTCTGAAGGAGCCACATTCTCTTATTCTATCTCAATAATTTAACTGAATGTGTTATATACTTCAGTTCTTGAGAAAGAGCTAGCTGTGATAACAGAAGTCTTCGGTTATATAAAATAAATTATAAAGTCAGTTTATTACCTGTGTCAGTTTTTCTGTGGAGAATGATTCTTCCAGACAACATTAACTATATCTCTTGACCACTCCAAAGCCCATAGAAGTCTCTAGAAAAATAGTTCTTTAATGTATCTCATTCTCAATTACACACAAAAAATAAAGATGAATGCCTGTTGTCTCTTTTCCCTGAAGTATTGAATACGGCTGGATGGAAAACAAGATTTCCATCTTATGATAAATGTCAGAGTTTTGGCATTTGTTTTCAGTTCCTGATGTGAACAAAACAGGCTTTCAAGAGTTTGGGGGAAGAAAAGGGAGAGAGGGCCAATTTCAGAGGAGCCAACGCTCATACCACGCATGAAAATTTTAGATCCTAATCCGTGCCTGGGGGAGAAGGGACTTAATGCCTTATTTTCTATATCCTAAGTGGAAGCACTTAGCAACAACTTTCTCTGGGGCAATTTGTCTGTGGACCTTTGCTCACAAAATCTATCCTGGGTCCAAGAAATCTTTTCAGACAAACTTGAGTTGACATGAGGATAACTGTATGAAATGTGTTAGTGTGAAGGAATCTGTTTTTTGACAACAAAGTTTAAATAAAAGGTATTTCACCTCAACCACCAATTATGAGCCCTAACAGTGGTACAGCCCCAGCCCCTGCCTAGTCCCAGCCTGGCACAGGCCGCTTCAGGGATAGGTGATGGTACCAGGGACCCAAGGCAGTATTTCCCAGAGGACGGGGAACCCCACTTCCCAACCCCAATCGGAATAGCGCCTATGCCTTCTGCCAGGTTGTGATCAGGCTTACAGCCTACAATTATTAATGACTAAAAGAAGGGGAGCAGGCTAAATGCTACCTCCAGGAGGCATTCAGGCCGTCCACCTGAGACCTGCTATGGTTCCTCTCTGTGTAGAGCCATAAAAGGTGCTTGTATGGAGGTCTGGAACTGAGGTCAAGCTATAGAAAATCAAGGCTCATTTCTTTTCACTCACCAAATCTCTGGTTTTCTCTCACATTCATCAAATTAGCAAGTGGGGCAGTTTTTGCCTTTCTTAGCACTCAATGCTAGTTCCTTTTTTTTTTCCTTTTCCTCATTGTATGTTTTCTTAATTGTTAATCCAAGTGAGACATGAAGATTTCACCTATTTTGGTTAAAAACAAGAAAAAGAAAATTAGAAACAGACATTTTATAGTAGGATATCATTTTCAAATAAAACTTAAGTATCATTTCAGCAAATGGCAATGTTAAAAGAAGCAATATTTCTTTAAAACTTCGTTTTGCTTTATCTGCTAATTTTAGAAAAACATGATACTGAAATTTCAACTAACAATTGGAGACTACTAAGTAGTGTGAGAAAGTGGGAGAGGTAATGATTCCTTGACCTTTTCAGAAGTTAGAAATAGGACACACTTTATCATATACAGTAGTCAGCCCAAGTGAAAAATAAAGAAGGTGGAGTTGTTCTCACATGCCACCTGATAGTATTACACCATTTAGACAAAGGAAGCATCTTCATGTAGCTTTGCTTGGTTCCCAGTTAAGTGTCTTGCCAAACAAGCCTGCTAACAAAAAACATCATGATCACTTAGTCTTTTTATTTAATCTGTAGAGGGCAAATGTAGCTCACATACGCCAAATCTTCAGTCTAGGCCGAACCTTCAGTCTAGGCCAAATCAAGGTCCCTGATAAAATAAGACCCTTATTTTATTTACACAACATTGTCTTGAACAATTTAGTGAAATCAAAAGAAACTTGAGAATGTTGTTTCACTGAATCAGCATTACATCTGTGATAAAAATTTCAGACAAAAAAGATTTGAGAAGCCTGGCAACAAGCTCTCTGTAACAGATAATACTAACAGGGAGCTCTCAGCTTATTTTACTATGTCCCGAGGGAGCATTTGAGAATCAAATTTATTCTGGGTTTCTCCAAAAATTTAAAGTGTTTTTCGGTTTTCAAGTGATTAATTTTTTTTCAGCAAAAATACTCAGTTGTCAATAGGTATTATACATTTTCCCCACAAACCATAATACATGTAAAACTTTTAAAAGAAATTATCAGTCTGACTATATCACTTAAAGAGAATCTCCCACGGATATTTAAACTTCAATTATTTACAGGCAAAAAAAAACCCCAAACACAAAAACCTCCAAATCTATAAAGACTGATTATGAAAAAATCAAGCCCCAGAATACTGGTGATATTTCAGTCTTTGGTTTAGAATTTACGGGAACTTCAAATAGATATTTATTGACCCTTGTGGATCTCACTGAGAGGGCAAGAATAGGACTTTAATGACAAAATTTAGGTGGCACTTGTTATCTTAAAGCAGATTTACTCCTAGGTGTCCTCCACTGGGACAAAGCAGAATTTTGATCAGCAGATAGTGGCATAAGCTCTGTGGAAAAGAAAATATTTTAAACTTGCACATGGAAACTGATTAGTTGATACACTGAGCCCTTTCTTTCTGTAATTTGACAATATGAGTTTAATGCCAGTATATGAAGCTACCTTGGCAGACTGTGACAAGTATCAGATACATCTTTGTCAGATCTTTGTTTTTGCTTGAATCTTGAAAAAAGAAAGTTGCTGTGCAACCTGACTCTTCCGAATTTTCCAAAAGGACCAACAACATCCATTTGTCATCCCTCAGTCACAGGATCCCAACAAGTTCCTGGAGTCATTGGGAACAGGGACAAAAGAAAAGGTTTCCTTTAACACCTCTTGTGGACAGGTCAGAGTGCAAAGGAAGGAAACAACATTCAGCACTTACTTAGTCCTGAAGGGTGGATTAATGGCATTAGAGAAGGAGAACTGACAACTGCCTCACCAAAGAGGAGAGCACATGTCTTTTCTTCTGCCACTGCTACTTTACAAGTTGACCTCCACCCCAGCTCTTTTCACAGCAGCAGGTTTGACAGATGAGTGATAATGAGAGTCCAGATAGTGCACAGAACAGACTGCTGCTCGAGCAGCACAAAAGCTAGTTGTCACGTAGCACTTGCCAGGCAACTCTCTAAGGACATCGCACTTCCAGTCCTTTGATAATGTTTTTTTTTTTTTAAATGGAGCAAGCAGAGTAAAGCTGGAACACTTTCAAAAGCATAAACTGTGGTCTGCTACACTCTTCCCTTTTTCCTCACTCCCTTTTCCTCACTATTGCTCTTTGCGAGACAGACTACATATATTAAACTTTGATAAATGACAGATAAATCTTGCTGTTCACAGAATGACTGTGGAGTTAAGCTCACTTCCACAGCAATATCAAACTGTCTGTCAGATAATTTATCAACAACAAATTCATAAAATTTTATACAACTGCATACATATGCACACATCAGTACATTAAAGACATATACACGTAATTAGACAAAAGATATTACTGTAATGTGTCTCTTGTTTTTTTTCTCATGCTTTAGAGATTTGACCCTTTTGTCAACTTTCTAGTATTTAGAGCGCCACACCACACTTTCACATCTTGGAGAGGAAATATTCATGTGGTGCATGACTGCTTTGCTTTCTCTGGCAGACTGAACATGTTCACTTATCTTTTCCAACAGGTGGCATCATTTTAGTACTTGATTCATTTTACGTAGTAGTTTACATTTTGAAGCAGTGTGCAAACTTTAAACCTCCCAGTGTCCTCATAAGAACTGCGAGGAAATGTTATCTCTGTTTTTCAGATAGGGAAACGGTGCTTTCACACACACACCAATCAAGCTGCAGTGGCTCAGTAAATTATTGCCCATCGGCTGATCTCTGGTAATAATGTGAGCCTCATTGAGCCCCTCTTATAATTACTTAAATCTCAGTAAAAGAGATCTAAATCAAGGTACTGTTACTTTAGATATGGCATAAGCTAAAAGTACAGTACCTGTGTGCAATTGCAGAGAGTCAGCTGTCATTTTGTCACCCCGTGTGTGCATATTCGCAGAATGAAGTATGTGAACAGTTTTCAACAACAGCAGTATCCAACCGTTTGACTCAACTCACTGCTGGGAAAAGTCTAGCCTAAACTGCTCGACTTTGCACTGAAACTGCTAAATACCTGCATACTTCATGTCAATTTTGCTGCAAGTGAGCTCTGAAGAGAGATGGCAACAAAATTCTGTAGGTTTGTAGTGTCTTAAGGCACTGCAGCAATTTGAGCCTTGACTCATAGTGACACCAAGTGATCCAGCTTTTCCCAATACCCTAAAATTAATTATTACTAAAGACAGAATCAGATCTAACCAGTTTGGATTTAATATTTCATTGCAAATACATCTTCAAGTTGATTCTATATGATTCAGGACCTTACAAAGACACAAAGTGCACATTTTCTAACGTCTTCCAGTAAATGAGAAAAACTTTCAAAAAGCATAACTGAGCTTTCTTCTATACCAATTTTTCCTGTGGAAAGGAAAATAAATCCTCTCCATGAAATTATTTTATAATTTACACAGCTACTTTAAAGCTATTTTAAAAGGCTGGTACAGTTTTATTTCTGGAAATGACAACAAAGATACAAGTTTGGCCTTCTACACAGTGATTTGTTACATGAAGAAAAGAAAGTGACATTCTGCTTTACAGAATTTTTATCAATATGTATTTTTATATTGTAGCCTCTCCAGCCTGTGGGCCTATCCATACAGAATTTTCACAGAAAGGCATTACCACCACAGCTTATATATGGTATATAAAAACAATAGAGAGTGATTAAATAAGGCAAAGTAGTATAATGACTGTATCTTACAAATATATGTTTAAACAAGAAAGCAAGTACTGTGAATTCTTGGAATAAGTGAAAAGAGAGTGAGGGAGGGTGCCATGACTGCATCTACAAGTATGTTTATCAGAATATCAAGGACAGAATGAGATTAAATTCTGACTTGCACAGAAATATGAAACGAACTGATCTATATTTATTAACATGCAAAACACATGTAGAGGATAGAATGCACTGCATATATTTTACAGTGTAATAAATAAAGACATAGGGGAGCCAGGCATTGCTTCACCATAAAAGATGTTGAGGATGGATGTCATAAAGCATTTGTAGAGCACCATGTAAGAGGCAGAACATTTTTATACAACTGAAAATTAAATGCCATCTAAAAGGACAGGACAGCCCTACAGCAAATTGACCCTTAGACAACTGCAACCAAAGCATTACAGTCGATGAAATCAAGCCAACATTAGAGTCGGCAAAGAAGCCAGTCATAGAACCCACCAGAACCATGCCTATGGTTGTTTTTTTTCTGTTGTTTTCTTTTTGTCAAGGTTACTTTCAAGGAAATAAAATTATATATGCTGCATACTGTATAAATAGGCAAAGGATGGATTTTAATTTTAGGAAAGAGAATCAGGAGTAAGTGGAAGGGTAAATAAAAAAAGATACACTTCTGAAAGCAATTCTTGACTTCATGTAATAAAGTAGTAGGAGAACGTGACAAAATTGCATTAGGACTCAAATAAAATTGTTAGTAGGGTTTAAAATAGTAAGGACATTGTTTTTGTGGGTTTTGTGTTGTTTTTTTTTTCTCCAGCATAAGAAAGCTAAACAATAAGATAAAATCTGAATTTACAGAATTGTGCAAGACTTATCCAGTATTTTTCTGTATAAAATTATTGGATTTTTTTCTAGATCAGTAATTTAAATAGATGTGATATATTTGAATGTCATGAAGATGCCTTGAATTAGAAATTATTGCCATATTAGAAATTATTGGTTCATATAGACAAGATGATGTTTTGCTTAACTACTGAATAGTATGAAATAACATATTTATTGGTCTTCAGGAATGACCTGTACACAAAGGAGTAGGAAGTACTACAGGAGTAACATAATATGAAAGAGAATAAGGATGTCATAGAAGAAGGAAAGAAGATTCTTCAAGACTGAAGTAATAGAGATGGAAAGAAACCTGATAATAAAATTTGCAAATGCATGCATTTAGGAACTAAGGATTTCTGTTAAAAGTGGAATCCATCTGTCRGAAGAGGTGAAAGGAAATCCTGTCATATTTGTCAATACATATTTCTGCAAAAAAAACCCCAAGTGTGATTCTAGAAACTCATATGTAAGGTATTTGTAGTAGATGATAGAGTGAAGTTTTAATACCATTTGAGAGGACGCTGAGATCATTCAGAATTCTGAATATAAACTTTGGTCTTCCTGAAGAGAATCTTTGTTGCTTCATTCATTAAACCTGTTAAAGGGGCAAAAAATTTTACTATGCTGGTTGGCAGATTGCAGAGCCAATTATATAACAGAACACTAAAGATATTTATGTATGCATGAGTTCAAATAAGCATATGTTTGCTTTCCCTGTAAAGCACAGTGGGTGGATGTGAGTCAACTTCAGTCAGATGATCTGGTCAACTTTAATTCCCCCTGTGTTTACTAACACAGATTTCAAGTTTCTGACTGCATATTGCTCTTTCCGCAGAACTCCTGCTTCATTCAGGGCACACAATGAATAGTGGCACTGAATAAGCAATTAAAGTATTAAAAAATGTTTTTTATCCTCAGTCAGGATATATTTCCATGTATTATTTACAGCTCACCATTCAAGCTTCTGCACTAAGTACAGAACAATTCACTTCCACCTGGGCTTCTCCATTGTATATTCATTCAAAGGAATGTTCCACAAAGATCAATAATTTTATTTTTTATAAGACCCTATCAATGGATTTCATGTATTTCAGAGGCTGAGTTGCAGGAAAATAAGGAACACCCATCAATTACTTGAGAAAATTCTAGAGTTTAGCATCCAGATCCCAGAATACTACTATAACCACAAAACTTCCTGTTTTATGGATTACACATGTCCCAGTTTTCTAACAAACAAAGCAACAGTCCTTTGTCTAATAACCTTAGCTATTATAAAGCTATGATTCATTCCATACCACAGTCTCCACTCTTCCTGAATGAGGCACGACTCCTGTGAAAGATTACTATGTGATTATGTGATAAAGAACTACAATGCATATGCAGAAGAAAGTTGTACAAAAAAATTGAACAAGCAATCTTGTTCCACCATTTCCTAACTTGAGTGTTTCCCATAGAAATGTAAAATTCATAACATATAGGTATAAATTCTCTGAATTTTAACTGGCATTCAGGTAAGAATTTTTGCTTTCCCTAAAGCGGAATTAAATTTTCCCTCCAGAATTGTTTGATATTAGCATTATATTTAGAATTCTTTTATTAGTTGAGTATAGGTAGCTATATTCAAGTATGAGAAAGCATTTGAATTTTAAGAAGGAAGTGGGCATCAAATACAAGATACATTAATAGTAGTTTGTCATTAGTTAACACTCAAAGTCCATATTAATCCTTGGAGGTCAAAACTCATTTCCATGGGGAAACTAGCTGAGCTCTGAATGCTAAGGATCACTGAGCTTCAGAGCTACATAATGTTATTAGTAAAGATACCAAACTCAGATACAGTTTTTTTTTCCAGATATGTCCAATTAACATTCAGCATGAACGATGGATAATGGGCCTGATCGATATTTTCTGTCAAAACTGTTTCTCTGTGTATAATAGTTTTTTGACTAAACAGTTTTTTTTCATGAAGTACATGGTTTTCACAGAAAGTGTGAGGATTTTTTTTTTCTGATGGAACAAATGAATATATGAAATATTCAGGTTTGGATGCCATGATGCAATGCATCAATTAGATAAGTTTCACCATGATAAAATATATCAATTAGGTAAGTCTTAGTTTTAGTTTTCAATCATAGTTCAGTCAGAAAATTCTGATATTTTTTATTGATGAAGAGAGAAAACTATAGTAATGCCTTTATACAAAAGTTGAGAAATAAAACCTTATGAAATGGAAGCCACTGATGGGCATTAGTGCTTTTTTGTGGGGTATTCAACCCAGTAAGAGTTTGCATCATATGAATAATTTACAGAAATATTGTCTTTGTCCGCTGAGAAATGTCTTAGTTTGCATGTACTGGTACAGTTAAGAAAAGGTATCCATCCACATGTTCAGTACCTTCACTGAAATTGTCTGTGAGTGATTCCCTAACCGCCTTGATTTGTTTCATCACTACACAGTTCAAATGCCCTACGGATGTCTGAAAACAGCAGGATAGATGTAGAAATGAGTTTATCATGTAGAAAAAGGAAGCTATTTTGACATGTCTGCGTTAAAGAGGGCATCCTTCTGGTGAGAAAAAGTACTTGTTCAGGTAGAATGAATTAGCCTGCTATTGCAAGCACACTAGCCCTAGGAATTTGGGGGCAATCACAGCAATAAATGTGGATTTAACTGATGCTGTGCTTTTTGAACTGGGTTAAACTCTTCATACAGGAGAACATAACACAGAAAAAGGAGAGATTTCTCCACCCACCCCGACTGTCTTTCCCCTTTCCTTACTAGTTTAGACATCACTAGTGATTTCCAGATTTCAATTCAGATCTAGCTAAAATTTGGAAGGAAAAAAAAAAACAGTACCTTACACTCTCTGGCTGCCATCTACCTCTTAACCTGACAATTATTTTTCTCCTCTTGCTTCCTCATGTCCCCAGTATAATCCCATAATTTCTTCCTTCACCACTTCTCTCAAAGCTCAGGTTCCATCTACACTTTTTTAAAGAATGATCTTTTCTCTGAACTAAGTTTAAGAAATCAGTCTAATAATGAAGTCTACAAAGAATGCAAGAAGAAAAATAACAATCTATCTCAAACTACTTGTAATGGCTCTTTCTAACCAAAAAGCTTATTGTTCATTAATAAAACCCAAGTCATTGGCTTTTTTAGGGGAAGATGCTGTTGGTCTCACAGTTGTTACCATTTTGAGAGAGAATAAAAAGTGAAGTCTTGTAAGTAAATCCTATATAGCAGTGGAAAATGGAAGTGCAAAATACATGAAAACCTTTTAAAATTTAATAAACTAATAAAAGAGAGGGAATAATAGGCCACTAGTAAAGTGAAAGACAAAATTTAAGAGAGAGAAAATGCAGTTGCTGTCTTTTCATTCCTGAAGACAGGAGACCTGGAAAACAGAAAGGAGTATTTCAAATTATTGGAATTTAATTAAAAATTCAATGGCTCAGTGCTGCAATGTCTGATTGTAAGTGAGAAATTACTAAACAGAAGTTAAAATTTTAGCAAAACCAGGTCACTTTTTGAAATACACAAAGCTTGCTAAATTCCAAAAGGGTAAAATAGAAAATTCATTATTCTCCCATTAAAGTGATGTGGTTTCAAGATGCAAATCAAATCCTAAATTACATTACAGAAGAGCAAAAACATTTGAGAAAAAGATGATGTTTACATAATCAGATCTGAGTTTGGAAAACTGTGACAAATCTGAGAATATTATAAATTCAAAGGCAGCAGCATTTTACTGTGGTTAAACTGTTTTTATATTTAGTGGAAGAGTGTATTTTCAGTATTTTCTGTGGGAAATTCAGGATTTACACAGGCCAGTGCAAATCTAACCTTAAACAGATTATTTATTTCTGAAATTTTGCAATTAGATGTTCTCTTGTCATTAACTAAGCTACTATCTTGGTTGTTTGTACTTATAGTTCCTGCCTATCTAGGAAGGATAGTTTGATTCTCAAACGCAGGCATGTGTCTTAGGTTTTTTTCCATTCAGATCCCCTGTGCTTTTTTTGGCTGAGGTAGAGTTAATTTTCTTCATAGTAGCTAGTATGGGGCTATGTTTTGGATTTGTGCTGGAAAYAGTGTTGATAATTCAGGGATGTTTTCGTTATTGCTGAGCAGTGCTTACACAGAGTCAAGGCCTTTTCTGCTTCTCACACCACCCCACCAGCGAGGAGGCTGGGGGTGCGCAAGAAGTTGGGAGGGGACACAGCCGGGACAGCTGACCCCAACTGACCAAAGGGATATTCCACACCATATGACATCATG
The DNA here is from genome assembly GCA_035582835.1 of Phoebastria nigripes. NCBI lineage: Eukaryota > Metazoa > Chordata > Aves > Procellariiformes > Diomedeidae > Phoebastria > Phoebastria nigripes. The sequence goes on from JAYKAV010000026.1 coordinate 129,097, forward strand.
CTCAGCATATAAAGCTGGTAAGAAGAAGAAGGAAAGGGGGGGACATTCAGAGTTCTGTCGTTTGTCTTCCCAAGTCACCATTACACGTGATGGAGCCCTGCTTTCCTGGAGATGGCTGAACACCTGCCTGCCGATGGGAAGCAGTGAATGAATTCCTTGTTTTGCTTTGCCTGCGTGCGTGGCTTTTGCTTTACCTATTAAACTGCCTTTATCTCAACCCACGAGTTTTCTCACTTTTACTCTTCTGATTCTCTCCCCCATCCCACCGGGGGGGAGTGAGCGAGCGGCTGTGTGGGGCTTAGTTGCCGGCTGGAGTTAAACCACCATAGTCCTTTTTGGTGCCCAACGTGGAGCTCAAAGGGTTCAAGATAATGACAGGTTTGATTGGAATGCGCCAGATGATTGAATTTATAGCTGTTATTGCTGTTTAGCTATTAATTGGCAGGCTCCTGTGCTTGCCATGGGGCTTGCTTRCCTTACTGTATATTAGAGTCTCRTGCTYGTTAGTGGCTGCTTTTTGCTTTYGCTGCTTGCTGTACTGCTGYACTGCTKATCAYCTTACTGKGCTGTGCCTGGGAACATTTTGATAACAGCAATGGCGATGCGCCTGGGCTGGCAGATGGCCAGGGCATCGCTGCTGTTTCTGTGCTGCTGTACTTGCCAGGCTGGAACTCCAGTGTGGACTCGAGTCGAAGGGACTGTGACCTGTGGATGGGTCCACGTGGGAGCAGGACACCCCGAAGCATCTGTGGCTGTGGATAAGTCCACACCAGAGCAGGTACATCTCAAAGCGTCTGTGGCCGTGGTTACGTCTGTGCCGTAGCAGGTATACCTCTGAAGGGATTGTGGCCCAAGGTTAAGTCCACACTGGAGAAGGTACACCTCAAAGCATCTGTGGCTGTGGATAAGTCCATGCTGCAGCAGGTACACCTTGAAGCATCAGTGGCTGTGCATGAGGTCATGCTGGAGCACTTCAAAGTGTTTGGCCATGGATAAGCCCACAACAGAGCAGGTACACCCCTGGAGGGCCTGCAGCCATGGATAAGGCCATGTTGGAACAGGTTTACTTCTGAAGGGACTGTGGCTGTGGGTAAGGCCACGCTGGAGTAGGTATATCTCTGAAGGCATTGGGGTCCATGGATAAGGCCACGCTGGAACAGGTGCACCTCAAAGAGATTGTGGCTGTGGATAAGTCTATGCCACAGCAGGTGTACCCCTGGAGAGACTGTGGCTCATAGAGAAGGTTCCACTTGGAGCAGGTACTCCCCTAAGGGACTGCAGTCTGTGGATAAGTCCAAGCCGGAGCAGGGGCAAGGGGAGGAGTTCATTGCAATGTTAAACCTGATGGTCTCGTCCAAAAGCACCAGGGGTGGAGATTGTAATGGAAATACCTTTAAATTGTTGTAACCCATGATTTGAGTTGCATGTTATGGGAGTTACTACAGCAAGAACCCCTTGTTGCTAGCCAGACTAGGAGCAAGGGGAGGAGTTCATTGCAATGTTAAACCCTATAACCTGGCCCAAAGGGTCCAGGGGTGGAGATTGTAATGGATACACCTTTAAATTGTTGTAACCCATTATTTGAGTCGTATGTTATAGGAATTACTATAGCAGAAACAACCTGATCCAATGGAGGACAAGCCTTACAAGAAGCAGTGCAAGTGCCGCAGTGACCCAACCTGAGCTGGCTTTGGTGCCCAATAACTCCACACAACACACCACCTCTCCTGTCCTGAGTGACCACCATAACAGATGGAGCCCAAAGTCATGGACTAAATGGACTCAATGGACATTTTGTGGACATCTATGGACATTTTACAAACATTTCACAGGGATGGTCCATAGACTAAGGGAATGATATCTGTGTATTATATCAAAGGATGGGAAGCAGGGGGTGGTTAATGAGGACATATTKGATAGTGTGGGACGTGAGCATGATGTAAATGGTATGGAATAAGGGGTGGAGAATGTGCTGGTTTTGGCTGGGGCGGAGTTAATTTTCTTCATAGTAGCTAGTATGGGGCTATGTTTTGGATTTGTGATGAAAACAATATTGATAATTCAGGGATGTTTTCATTATTGCTGAGCAGTGCTTACGCAGAGTCAAGGCCTTTTCTGCTTCTCACACTGCCTGGACAACGAGTAGGCTAGGGGTGCACAAGGAGTTGGGAGGGGACACAGCCGGGCCAGCTGACCCCAACTGACCAAAGGGATATTCCACACCATATGACATCATGCTCAGCAATATAAAGCTGGGGGAAGAAGAAGGAAGGGGGGGATGTTTGGAGTGATGGCGTCTGTCTTCCCAAGTAACCTTTACGTGTGATGGAGCCCTGCTTCCCTGGAGGTGGCTGAACACCTGCTTGCCAATGGGAAGCAATGAATTAATTCCTTGTTTTGCTTTGCTTGCGCGCGTGGCTTTTGCTTTCCCTATTAAAGTGTCTCTATCTCAACCCACTAGTTTTCTCACTTTTACTCTTCTGATTCTCTCCCCCATCCCACCAGGGGGGAGTGAGCGAGCGGCTGTGTGGTGCTTAGTTGCCAGCTGGGGTTAAACCAGACATCCCCATAGTAATAAATATATTCCAAAATACTCTTGAAACTGCAGCATTAACATCTTGCTATTAATACTTGTAAAGACTAGGATTAATTTCACATAGAAAAGCTGAAGTTCCTTAAATTATCTAAAATACAAAGGAGCTGAATTCTTCCTGCACAGTAAAAGCACCTTAGTGTAAAAGTCTTGGAAGTCGTTTTGGGCATCTGCATTGCATTGCAGCACTGCTTTACAATCTTCTTTTAGGAACTGAAGGGGAAGAAGTTCCTTGCTTTTGCTTAGCACATTGTTTTCATACTTCGGTAATTTGGTATATACATTAAAATTTGTGTCGTGAGAGGCAGTTATTTAAAATCTCATTAGAAATACTTTGATGTTTCAGCAACAAAGTTAGAAATAAAGGGTTGTATCAATAAATATTCTAGTGGGGAAAAATAGATTAGAGATTCTAACTGGCCCTTGCAAGCAGAAATATGGGGCTAAACAACTTATAGAAAGTCAGTGATATGCTTGAGAAATTGATCTTTAAAGTCACAGGACTATTTCTACGGCATTGTGGTCTCATCTTGTTGACAAACCCTAACTAGCTTTCAAACTTGAGCCTTCAAAGAACAAAAACAATTCCATGAAGTTGTGATTTTCCTCAAACAGTTTCAGCTTAAAAAATGGCTAGGTTCAACTGCCAGGTCATGATCTATTGTTTCCTTTAACCAGGCCTATTTTCAGAGTTTCCATCCCTGAAACAGATGGATGTCTGCTCAACACTGTTATTTAACTGAGCTCCTGTGTTTCTAGGATTTCAGTTTTCTCTGGAGTACCTCAAGTTACATTTGGCTAGACAGGTCTCCCAACAAACAGCAAGTGGGGACATAAGACACTTCTCAAACCATGGACCGTAGACTAGCTCAGAAGTGGTCTGTGAATTGTTGCACCTCTGCTCAGACTGTTTCAGTCTATGGAGGGGGCAGATGGGTGAGGGAAGTGATTTATTTTTATTTGCATTGAAGTAGGTGTGAAGCAGTGTTTACATGCCAGCGTATAGTGTAAGTATTTAAATCACAAGTGTTTTGAGGTAACATGGTTTCTTTTTCCCTAGACTAGAGGATGCATGTTAACATAGCCAACCAATGGATTTGACTGAGCAGTGCCTTTTACTAGCATTACATCTCAGCTGTTATTTCTGAGTGTTCTTTGCAGCCCATCTTCTAGACTAGAAGAGGTTGGATATCTCACTCTCAGCCTGGGGGCAGAACGAAATAAGGACAAGAAGGTCTGATCATCTGAATTGCATACAAGTTATGGAATTAAACTTTGACTTCAGAGTATGTCTGATCAACGTGAGCCTAGATGAGAGCATCTCCTTGGGGAGACTGCCACTCTCCAATGCTCCAGCTTGACTAGTTTCAGCTCACAGCCTTATAACTTTATGACAGTTCATTGCTGCTTATCCCTGTCCAAACCACAAATACAGTGTTAATGGAGACATTATTGGCATGCAGCATCCCAAAGAAGTCTTTGTTCCTGAATCAGCCATGAAGAGACCCCTTCTATTACCCTTTGCCTTTCCTTTTGCTTCTCCAGGCATCCTCACCCAGTTGTCCAAGAGAATTCAGTTAGATACTGGAGCATTTAACAACCCCAACTTAGACTGAATTTTAACAAAAGCTGCACACTACCACGTTAACTGAAGTGCATACAAAGACTGACCCTTCCGTTCATTTGCCTTCAGTTGCCAGGAAATGGCAGAACCTTGTGCCCCTTTGGGCTTGTCTCCACCTGGATCTCAGCAAGACTCTTCTCACTTTTAGTCAACAGGCATCAAAAACGTATTCCTTGAACTTTAAGGACTTCAGACCATGGGTTTGAAACGTACAAGTTTTCTTAAGTGATTATGACAGCTTTAATAGACGCCTTCTGAAAATTCAGCAAAGAGCTGATATGCAAACCCAATGGAATYTCCCTGAAAGCCAGGCAGACAGAGAAATAATTTTCATCATATAGTTGTCAAGAGGCATGTTATTACTTCTATGGGGTATTAACCAATTAGGATTCATGACTGCATAATAAGGAAGGGATGCAGTACCAGACAGGAGATTACCTTGCACAGATGCAATCTGACTTGAGCCTGCACAGAATTTGCATTTTATAAATTATTTTCTAAATTCTGTAATTGTAAAACAATGCAACTTCTCTTCTTCTCACATGTAACTCATCTCCCTTATGCAAAACAGATTTTGTAAGTATATAACTTTCAGTTATCTACAGCTTTATGCTTCATTTATCACCTTAGCTCTCAATATCTTGTTAAGCAGCTTCCTTCCTGCACATGTTTAAAGATGCCCACTGTTCCAAGCTTTTTTGCTGCACATTTGTGCATATTTTGGCTTGTACTCGGATAAAATATCACTAACACCTTGCATTTTTTTCATCTTCCAGCTGGGGATCTAGGAATGCTTTACATCCTTTACAAATGCTTTACCATGCTTTACAAAGATGAGAAAACAGTTTACAAATAGGGTGATGGAAACTTGAACTGTCCAGGTGACTTCTCTGTGGTCAAAGTCTGAGGACAGGGAACAGAAACATAATCTTTTAGCTTAGTTCTCTGTTCCAGCAATCAAGGTTTTTCTACTGTCCTCAGAGAATTCAAGCCTAAGAAATGTACTGCCACACTACATAGTCTTTGTATTTCTGCATTTGCTTTCAGCTGAGCTGGATGTGATACATAACTTGTCTATACCAGTCAACTTTCAGTTGAATTGCTGTTCCTTTAAATATCTTTCTCCACCAACTTTTCCCAGACTAATGTTTCAGTGTCACCAGCTAACAAGCAAAACATATCTCAAACTAGCTGTAATTTCTATATTGTACTTCCTGCATATCCTCAAGCTCTCCTGAGTAAATTTCCTTAAGAAATTCAATGTGAGAGAAAGGGTAAAGGGAGGCAAAAATGAGCTTTGTCAAAACCTAATCTCTGAAGAAGAATAACCCCACATGTACTTAAAAGAAAACTCTGAAAATGTAACACCCAAAAAGATGAAAAGATCCCAATTACTTTCAAATTCAGCATTAAATGTCACTATTTTCCACTGGCATGAAACATAAAGCTGCCACATTTTTGTGAAGAATACAAAAAGATGTTAAGCCACTATGACATGAAGTGACCAAATTTGGCATATGGTGTTCATTTAGGATCACCTGCGTTACCATAAAGATATGGGCAAATGAAAGGGCAGGACTCAATAACAAGTTAATTGTCAGGGCCCTGAGGGCACTAACATCACCATGGCCCTGCCTGGCCATTCCGGGGCTGTGTATGACCCTGGTTCCCCTCACCAGGCCTGATCCTGACCCCCACCTGTGGGCCAACAGCCCTGCCCAGTCTTGACCCAGTCCAGTCCCCAAAGAGGTGCCTGATGCCCAAGGCTGGGGCAGCTGCCTCCTGGCTGCCCTGCTCCCTTGCTGGGGTGGTGGGATGTGCCCCATCTGCGAGGTCCTGTCCTGCTGCCCTGAGGGGCCTCTGAGCAGCACCCTGACATTTGTGTCAGGGAAAAGGTAGAAGAAAAAATATGATAATAATTATGTACACATAGCTAGATTAAGTACTCACCAAGGACAGATCAATCTAAGCAATCTAAGAATTTAAGAATTAAAAACTAAGGGGTGAAGAATTCAGTATGAATAGGTGTAACTAGAACTGAGACAAGACTAAGAGGACCAGAGTTTCAGCAAATAGCAAAGAAATAACATGGAGCTGATTCTCAAAGATGTGCTGGAGAATCGCCACATTGCTTGGGTCTCATATCAGCTGAATATGTATAAATTACTATATTCTTCTTCTAATTCAGTTTGCACATACAGATATGGGATAAGACTTCTTTAAGAGTTCTGGTAAAGTGACATAACGATCTGTAAGCTAAAGCAAATATAGAGAAATCATGTCAGACTGCTGAATATGAAATAGTCACATGCTCAGATGGCAAATCTGGTGGTTAATTTATAAACCAAAATCATATTTAATGGAGAAAAGGCAGAAGCTTAACTAAGTCAAGGTTTATAAAGATTCTGAGCATCCCATACCTAGATTACTCTCTTCTYGATGTTCTGCTGATAAATGTAGGCAAACCCATCTTAGAAATTACTGTTTCTACACAAAACTGCAATCAAGGCATGTGACAATTTTGGAGCTTTCTCAGAATCCAAACAGGCAATGGAGCAGTGCAGGACTGTGCAGGAATTAATGAGTGCTGCCTGTTTAGCAGCTAAGGCTCAATGCCACCAAGCTGAACGCAGTTCTCTCTCCTAGTTTACACTGGAAGTTCACTTCGGTCATGGCAGGGGAGGTCTGCAAGTCAAAATGAGAGATGTCCAGCTCACTCAACTGTGTAACCTGGTAAAAGGAAAGCCCCTCTGGGTAAAAGCTGAGAATCCTGCAACTGCACTTGTGGCTTACCAAGATCTGAGTGAAGGATAATGATGTTCTGAAATTCAGAATTATAAGCCCATTTCAAAATGGGAAAATTTATTGAAAGAAACTCCAGAGAAGACAGAGTGATTCAAAATTGAAGATACCTGAGGTCCCAGAAAGTACAAAGACAAAGCAAAAGATTACCTTGTTAACTAAGGTAAAAAATTTAAAGAAGAATCACACGTGAATGAAGAAGTAGGCTGCCTGTTTGCTACTAACTGTATACAAAGGAAAATTTTTGATAAGTGAAAGGGTGGAAATTCTTTTCTATGGAAAAAAAGTTTGAATTCTTGAGAGAGAAGACTGAAATTGTGACCTTGGATGAGAAGCAGTACTTTCCATGGGAAAGAAGTCAATAAAAAACAGGAAATTTGGGAACCAAAACAAGCTCATGGGCATCGAGGCTTGTTGGTTCCCTTGGCTTGTCAGTAACCTCTTGAGCCAGTGATAACAAGAACTGGTTATCAGGTCCCCTGATTAGCCAGAGAAGCCTTGAAGTCCTCCAGGCAGAAAACTGATAAAATTAGTCACATGGTAAATGTGACGCTCAGAAGCTCTGAGATCTCTAGTTCCCTATTGGGATCTAAAAGAAAGGAAAATTGGTGTCAGTGGAACTTGGAAAGGACTATCAAGCTTGCACCTGGCAGTCACATTATGAGGAAATAGGAGTTCAGAGAGTTAAGTTGTCTCCTAAGGAAGTAGATTTCCATTCAGTTAATATTAATATTAATAATTTCAATTCTGTTAAATCAGCATTTTCCCCATGACAATCTATTCTGTCAGAAGACTTGTGAACAGCAAAAAGAACAACTAAAACTCTGCAATTTTATCTTTGTGGTATTTTTCCTGAGGGTCTTGTTAGGAAGGCCTTGTCATAGAGCATGGTAGGACTTTGAAGTCTAAGAGAAATAGCCTATGCATCAGAGAAAGAAATATTAACCAGGTAAAAAGATGGGTTATTTGGAAACTGATGGGTGGGAGTAGAAATGAAATTAAACCCCAAAATCTTTAGTACTCAGATTTTTTTAGCCTGGATCCTTATTGATTGACATTGTTGGGGGATTGAGCTGTCGGCAGCATGCTGCTTTCTTTTACAGCAAAAGAATTCACAGACTTTGTAGGTACAAAGCAGATTAAAGACACAAAGAAAAAAAGCTGTTTTCTGATGGATGTTTTTTCTCACTGCATTTTTCACTTGCTACAACACAAAGAGCAGGGTGCACAAGGTTATATGGAAATAAATGTCAGCTTAGTTGATACCAAAATGGAACAGGAAGGGAAAAAATGCCCTGTTACATCCATGCAAATGAAAAAATTGGCATCCATATTTGCAGTAGTGAATGGATGAAGACACACAAAATATTTAAGTGCACAAAACAAGGAGCCCTCTTTATCTGCAAATCCTGTACTTTGCAGATGTTTTATCAAGAAGATCATTTGCACCAAACTGCTCCTGTGTCAAGATGTTCAACTCCTTGACATGATTTCTTGCCATAATCTGACATGCTTAGATAAACAGAAAGGTGAAAATTAGGCTACATCTTCTGAACCTATAGTCTACACAATGAAAAAATTATCTAAGGAATTTAAGAGCAGAAGAATCTCAGAATTGCTACTAGGTTGAAGTAAAATGTTAAATGCTGGTCTTTTTTCAGCCACAAATTGTTATATGGCTGCTCCTGAGCTGAGAGTATATTGTTGCACACGGCAAGTACGGCACAGTAGTGTGGAAAGTTATCTTTCTATTTAAACGCCTTTTAAAAAAACCAAAACCACATCTGAAACAAACATTAAAAAAACCCTCAGACAATTCTCAGATGTGTGCTACAGAATCACAGATCCACTTCAGCACAACAATCCAGTTATCTTGATACATTTTCCACTTTCTGGATTTAAGCTGGATACAGGGAAGGTTTTATAGGAAGCAGGAGAGAAACAAAGCAGGAAGCAGGAAAGAGAGATGTGTTAGGTCAGAATATTTTTAAGTCACAGTTCTCTTTTCTTCTTGTATCAACAGTTTCCATGTTAAATGGAATGTCGTCTATCTGGACCTCTGTAAGGCCTTTGACACGGTCCCCCACAACATCCTTCTCTCTAAACTGGAGAGGTTTGGATTTGATGGGTGGACTGTCCGGTGGGTGAGGAATTGGTTGCATGGTCGCATCCAGAGGGTAGTGGTCGACGGCTCAATGTCCAGATGCAGACTGGTGGCGAGTGGCATCCCGCAGGGGTCTGTACTGGGACCAGTACGTTTTAATATCTTCATCARTGACATAGATAGTGGGATCAAGTGCACCCTCAGCAAATTTGCAGATGACACCAAGCTGAGTGGTGCGGTCGACACGCCTGAGGGACGGGATGCYATCCAGAGGGACCTGGACAAGCTCAAGAAGTGGGTCCACGTGAACCTCATGAGGTTCAACAGGCCAAGTGCAAGGTCCTGCACCTGGGTCAGGGCAATCCCTGGTATCATAGAATCATAGAATCATTAAGGTTGGAAAAGACCTCTAAGATCATCGAGTCCAACCGTCAACCCAACACCACCATGCCCACTAAACCATGTCCCTAAGCGCCTCATCTACACATCTTTTA
>JAYKAV010000026.1:139276-153976 GCA_035582835.1 Phoebastria nigripes
CTCATACAGTTGGCCTCGGCCCATCGATCCAGCCTGTCCAGGTCCCTCTGCAGAGCCTTCCTACCCTCGAGCAGATCGACACTCCTGCCCAACTTGGTGTCATCTGCAAACTTACTGAGGGAGCACTCAATCCCCTCATCCAGATCATTGATAAAGATATTGAACAAGACTGGCCCCAAAACGGAGCCCTGGGGGACACTGCTCGTGACGGGCCACCAACTGGATTTAACTCCATTCACCACAACTCTCTGGGCCCGGCTGTCCAGCCAGTTTTTTACCCAGTGAAGAGTACATCTGTCTAAGCTGTGAGCCGCCAGCTTCTCTAGGAGAATGCTGTGGGAGACAACTGAAGTCCAGGTAGACCACATCCACAGCCTTTCCCTCATCCACTAGGCGGGTCACCCGGTCATAGAAGGAGATCGGGCTGGTCAAGCAGGACCTGCCTTTCATGAACCCGTGCTGGCTGGGCCTCATCCCCTGGTTGTTCTGCACATGGCTTGTGAGCGCCCTCAGGATGAACCGCTCCATAATCTTCCCTGGCACCGAGGTCAGGCTGACAGACCTGTAGTTCCCTGGGTCCTCCTTCCGGCCCTTCTTGTAGATGGGCGTCACATCAGCAAGCCTCCAGTMGTCCAGGACCTCCCCCGTTAACCAGGACCGCTGGTAAATGATGGAGAGTGGCTTGGCAAGCTCCTCTGCCAGCTCCCTCAGCACTCTTGGGTGGATCCCATCCGGCCCCATAGACTTGTGAGCATCCAGGTGGCGTAGCAGGTCGTTCACTGCTTCCTCTTGGATTATGGGGAGTTTATCCTGCTCGCCATCCCCGTCTTCCCGCTCAGGGGGCTGAATACCCTGAGGATAACTGGTCTGACTATTAAAGACTGAGGCAAAGAAGGCATTAAGTACCTCAGCCTTTTCCTCATCCTCGGTGGCAATATCAATACAGGCTGGGGGATGAAGGGATTGAGAGCAGCCCTGCTGAGAAGAACTGGAGGGTACTGGTGGATGAAAAGCTGGACATGAGCCGGCAATGTGCGCTCGCAGCCCAGAAGGCCAACCGTATCCTGGGCTGCATCAAAAGAAGCGTGGCCAGCAGGTCGAGGGAGGTGATTCTGCCCCTCTCCTCTGCTCTGGTGAGACCCCACCTGGAGTACTGCGTCCAGCTCTGGAGCCCTCAGCACAAGAAAGACATGGACCTGTTGGAGTGGGTCCAGAGGAGGGCCACAAAAATGATCAGGAGGATGGAAGGCCTCTCCTATGAAGAAAGGCTGAGAGAGTTGGGGTTGTTCAGCCTGGAGAAGAGAAGGCTTCGGGGAGACCTTCTTGCAGCCTTTCGGTACTTTAAAGGGGGCTTGTAAGAAAGATGGCGGCAAACTTTTTAGCAGGGCCTCTTGCGACAGGACAAGGGGGAATGGTTTTAGACTAAAGGAGCGTAGATTTAGACTAGATATAAGGAAGAAATTTTTTACGCTGAGGGTGGTGAAACACTGGCACAGGTTGCCCAGAGAGGTGGTAGATGCCCCATCCCTGGAAATGTTCAAGGTCAGGTTGGACGGGGCTCTGAGCAACCTGATCTAGTTGAAGATGTCCCTGCCCACATTTAAACCTTTGACCTTTAAAGGTCCCTTCCAACCCAAACTATTCTATGATTCTGTGATTCTAAATGCAGGATCAAAGAGTCTCTCGCAAATATATGTAAATGCTATTATGTGGATGAATGCTATAAACGAGTTCTATCATTCAATCACAATGTGCTTTGTAATTCCAGATCCCCACATGTAAGACTAAATACGTTTCTGTGTGGGCATATACTTACAGGTTTCCTTAGATATATTCAGTCTGCAAATTCTGTCCAGGAAGAAAACAAAAAAAGGCACTGGCACTTTGTTTGGACTTCCAAATATATAGCAGCCTGGGCTATATCTCTATGAAGGCTGCTTGATATCCATATTTCCCCAACAAATGACCACAGCTTACACACAGCTTAGGTCTAAAGCATGCATACTGTGTGTTCAGCAACCTGGGACACGTGCTATACTGAGCACTTACAGCTACCTACTCAAGGTACGTCTATTCCACTTGTTCTGGTATATCAGATTCCATGCCTGTGTGGGAATGCACATATGTTTCTGTCAGAGTAATCCTTGCTGGTATTGCATCTTATGGGATCCCATATTCATCAACTACCCCACACCTGGCTGAGAAAATACAGAAAAGTTTCGACTGTAAAAGTGTTCTACTTGGATATTGTCAATATTTAGGGACTTGAGAAAATGTTAATTTACCATGTACTTTAAAACAAACAAAATCCACTGAACTTCCCAAATGTGTACCACTAAAGTTAATAGATATTCTCATCAGGTTTACAATGTAGATATTTGGTTTGAGACATCAATAACTGCTGAAAGCCTGTCCAGACCAGTGATTTTTTTTTTCCGTCATTAAAAAGAAATATAGGGTATAAATATCCAACTGAAACAAGATTTTTTTTTTTTTAAATGTTAGAGAAAACAAAAGATGGAAAGGAAGACACTTTACTTTCCTTTCGCTCTTTGGTTCAACTTCTTTTCTTTACAGATTTTTTCCTTCAGTTAAATTCTCTTCCCTTCAGTCTGAGTCATCTCAAAATCCTTTACTGTTGTGATTTTCTTCTCCCCTCTTCTTCTCTCCAATGAAGTTATTTTTTCTTCCAGCTCCATTTTGCTCATTCTGTTTTGTTTCAAACTTTCCTTGAAGAACGTCCTTTCCTGATTCAGGTCTTATCCTTCCTCTCCTCATTTCTCTCCCTGCATAAAAAAGCCTCTGTTATCTATACTACTCATACCATTGCAGGGTGAGAAATTGTTGGATCAGGCAACTGCCTTCACCATTTCTTTCACGTTGTCTTAACTTTCCTTATCTGTCCCTAGCTGTAATGGAGTGAGAGGCACTGAGAATACAAACCAGATCTGATGAGGAGTAATGAGAAGATGAATCCTGTTCAGCACAGCACTTGCTAAACACCATTGTAGATGGGTGAAGAAATTGCAGCGACAAACATTGCTTACTGGACAACAGTCCTATTTCCACATGAGATTTCAAGCAGGGCGCTGAAACAGCCTAATGACAGAAACAAAGGATAAAGATTCGTTTCAAATATATAATGTGTGCTGAACCCACTGATAAAGCCAAAGTACTTTGGAACTCATCCTTTCATCACTAGCTTGCCATTTGCTGCTTCTCTTTCAGATGATGCTTGAAAGCTTGTTTATATTCCCAGCTACAACCACAGTAAAAGTTATTTTGCTTCTCTCTATAAACCTTGCCTCTGTCATTATCTCATTCCTTTTTTGTTTTGCTATTTCAAATTGCCACAGTACAGTTAAAAGTTATACAATCACTGTAACCTGTTGAACCTCAAAAGAAAAACATATTTTGAAAATATTAACTACAAACCAGTGCACTGAAGGACCAATGGACCAATCTAGTGATGTAGTAGCCCTCATTTAGGTGCAGTTTATCCAATCTTACTTCTTGGGAGTGCTAATACAGTTCATCTCTGGGTAAAACACATTTACTGTAATGGTGTGGGGGCAACGGAGACTCCATGAGGGTCTCTTTCAGGTATGCAGAATGAGGCGGCAGTGAGCACACATTAAGGTCCAGAGCTAAACACTGGTAATAAAAAGGAGGAATCATGATTTCAGAAGTCTTAAAGCTGAAGGAAGGGCTGAGAAGAAAAGCAAGGATTGAGGTGCCTGGCTTAACTTTTCTGTAGTATGTGCTATAACTGCAATATACATGACCACACACCATTCAAAGGCCGCTCTAATAAGCAAAAAAATAGACAAAGTAAGGAAAAAATGCAATGGAATAAGAAACACTTTAGTTTGTTTACTCAGTAGTACAATTTAAAAGGAAATTTTAGAATCATAGAATCATAGAATAGTTTGGGCTGGAAGAGACCTTTAAAGGTCCTCTAGTCCAACCCCCCTGCCGTGGGCAGGGACATCTTCAACTAGATCAGGTTGCCCAGAGCCTCGTCCAACCTGACCTTGAATGTTTCCAGGGRTGGGGCATCTACCACCTCTCTGGGCAACCTGTTCCAGTGTTTCACCACCCTCAGCATAAAAAAATTCTTTCTTATAAATTTCTTATAAAATTTCTTCCTTATATTTTTACATCTTTTAGGCTGATACAAATTTACATAAAATAAAAAATTACATAAAGATGATAATACTATATAATTTGAGACTGTCACTTCTCACCATTAGCTTTTAGAGTTGCAGGGATGCACATGGTGGTCCAGAATGTTTAGAAGAATAAACTGACAAACTATTATAGGAGATAAATTTGTAAGATTCTTTTTTTAACTAACAAACAAATTAGTTTGTGAAATGTAAATTTGAGAAATAGACCATTGTAAGGCTCTTACAATGAATTGAGAAAATCAGGCACATAAAAGACACTTTTTATTTATAGCTCAAAACCCAACATCTGCCCAATTAGCTTCAGGAACAAAATTGAAGAATAAAGCAGCTCAGGATGCACATGCAAACTCAGTAGCTGTGTGATTCATAACGCATCTCAGCAAACTGTTGTTTGCTATACATATGTCAGGAGTTAATTTTCCTGTTGCTTTCAAGAAACCATTTTTWAAATCATTTATTATTTCTACTACCACAGACCCCAGGAATTCTAGTTAAAGATTAGGGATCTCTGTGCCGGGTGCTGTACCTGAAACAGAAAGACAGTGTGTACTTCTGGTTTACGAGAAGAAACTCAAGGATACTGACATGGGAAGACAAAGAAACCATTAAACAATACATTAAACAGGGTAAGCAGTAGGGCAGAGCACTTTGAAGCATCTTTGTTGTCAAGAGTTTCTGTAAACCTCTCAGCCATAGTAAGTTCTATGCAGGGATGAGAAGAAGGTTACATGATGCCTGCATGAGCTCTTTTAAAGCATGAAGGGCACTGTGAGAGAAAGCAGAAGGGCATGGTTTGAATATCAAAGAAATGAGTAACAGAGGGTATTACTGTGGGTTACGCAGACACAGGAGTCAGCTTCTCAGGATCTCAAGCTGGAAGAAGAAGTAAGGCTTGAAGTGAAGAAAGATTGTGAAAACCTTGAAAACAAAGGCAAATAACTTCTGATGTAATAAAGAAGTGGGAAGTTTAGGAAGTTGAGGAGAGGGGTCATGTGCTTACAGTAATAGGTCAGCAAAAATATCTACGCAACAGCATTCTGGAAAAATCAGTAAAAAATATGTTGTGAGGGGCAATGAATAAAAAAGATCTTTCAGTCATTTAAATACAATGTAAGTAGACTCTTTGGGAAAGTTTTAGGTGGCGGAAAGGATGGGACTGTCTGTTAGATGAATTATGCAGAAAAGGTCTGCAAGACTTGGACACAGCCTGGACACGAGAAACTGGATGTGGTGTCTAGATAACAGGCCTACAGAAAGCCAGGATAATGATGTTTTCCACAGTGATGGAGAAAGGATTCAACAGAAAAGCTGGATTGCAGAGGAAGATTAGGAAGATACAGGGACCTTTCATCATCAGTCATCCTTCTATAAGTTACACAAAAACCTGTGATCTTTGTACCAATGAAATAGTGTCCGACTTCGTGAATATCTTGCTCAGGTCACCTGAGTTACTTGTAGACGAAAGGATTATTTGGCTTGAGCAAAGTTAGTAGAATCTGGCTTGTGACAAGARAATATTTGGACCATAAATATTTATTTATAAATAAAATACCATTTAATTTATACCATCCAAGACCAAAATGCCATCTGAAACAAATTCAATCCCTTTTAAATTTCAGATAATTTTTACTCCGTAGCAATAACACCAGAACAGCACTGTTAGTGAAATCTTACAATGAAGGCTGAAACACTGAACCTAGTAACTGTAATTGTTGTATGGTCTGAGGTCACCTAACATAGCCCTTCCAAGTACTTCACAGATCGAATGATGTTAGAGAGGAAAGTTCATTTATACCCTTACCAGATGTTTTAACAGACTTTCCCTACTTAAAAGCAAATGATAAACAGACCATTTAAACTCTCAAGACTGACAAATAGCATCTTTTAAAATCCAACAAATCATTCTTCTCACATGTACTTTAATTCTTCTGATGAATATACTGTTGGACTTCCAGTCTGTTAAGTTAAATACCTGAGGACACATAAAGTCTCCTTTTTAGAATGGGGAACAAAATAACCATGTCTACTTAGATATACATAATATTAAATATGTACATAAATATTTATATAATTATACACCCCCMCACACACATGCACATGCATTTATGAGACACTTATACATATGTATGAGACACATATACAGCACAGATATAGATACAAAAAATTTGTTATGTAGATATAGCCTGTGTATGAATGCATATATATAGCTCTCTGATCATAGTAATAGAGCATTCTAAAATCACACATTTTTTACTATACAGTTTAAATCTGAAGTTTACATCTAGATCTCTTAAGAAAACCCCAGATTTTCACTATTTACTTCATTAAGATTATGATTTGACCCTAAGTTTACATGACACTAAAAGATGTCATGAAAATGAGGTTTATCCTTAAAAAATAATGTTGAACATGACCAGTCACATTTRAACAGGTCTAGAGTTATATTTTATCCTAGAAGATATTACTTGAAACTGTAATCATAACCAGTCCCTGAAGATGGAGTGAAAAAACACTGAGAGAAGCAAAGAGTCGCTCTACACACTCCAAGAAAATAGCCATAGTCTGATCTGGTATATGTGATTATAGAGTAGAATGTGTCTGATTTATACTGAAGTTGTTGTTCAATAGTCCATATTAAGTTCTTTTGGCATTTCAATATCAAGGCAGTAAGCATAGTAAAAATGGGTTAAAGACATGACTGTCATGACTGCGAGGTTATGGCTGAGCTCAGCCAATATACGGTGGGCGTATGCACAGTACGTATCAGAACAGAATGAGTCAGAGCTGTCTAGCTCAACAGTTAGAAACAACTCAGCAAAATGGATTTCTTCTTCACTTGTCGTTATTCACAGGAAAAGCTTTGCCAAGTTTTCAGGCTAAGATTCTGACCAGAAACAAAACAAAAGAATGAAACTACTGTGTCCCTGCTCGCTACTCCATGGCCGCAGTTCCACATCCTGTGATGGTGAACGCCCATCTGTGCCTCTACAGCATTCCCAGGCCTGATTTTCCTTCCTTTCACCATACACAGCGTGCTGCCAATCTGCCACTGTGAATCCCTCCCTCCCATGCTGACGTAGTGAGCACAGGGCAGATGTCCTTGCTGGGGCTGCAGGTGGGCTCTCCTGCCTCCATCACCTCAGCCACTGGGGAGAGCGGGATGCAGTGAGAAGGTTTCTATTGGGAAACAGAATTTGAAGCAAGTACTTCTGTAACAGTTATGTTCGTACCTCTCTGAGGAAAGGCTTGATCTGATCGCAAGCTGTAAAACCAACTGTCTTTAGTCCAGTTTTGCAATGAAAGTGATTGTGATCCCAAGATTCCTATTGAGGAGGACTTTCAAAACCACTTTTGGAACTCACTCACTTCTTAAAATTTCTATGTCTGCTTCTGTTTGGCCCTTTTTCAGTGCAGATTTCCACCACCTTCACAAGGCATTTGCTAGTAATGATAGAGTAATCATGGCAGGAAGACTAACTTGTTTGCTTTCAGTTTTTTCCACTCACTAGTGGTGAGACATCCTCTGAATTTTAGAGCTTGTCTATCACCAAGGCTTGTGGAATAATCTATAATGTCACATTTTTTTAATCTTTAAATTGCCAGGATCCTTGTGAACATTGGAAGATAGAAATGAAACCTGTGCAGATGACCTTTTCTGTATCATCCGGATTCTGAGCAACCTGGATATCGTAAGTGTACTCCTGCCTCTAGACTGTGAATCTCTTGGAGTCAGCATACTTCAGGCTCTACCAAAGAAGAAGGAGAGACTCTGTTTTTCAAAGTAACCCAAGTTTTAAGTATCAAAACCTGGTCAACCGAGCACTAACATCACACATCTTTATTATTTTTACTCTCCACTTACATAAAATACCTATGAGAATATTAGAGACAAGAAATAAAGAACAAAAGTTTTATTTCCTGAGGTTTTTTTTAATATTGTTTAACAACAGCTGGTCTACAATGAGCCTTGTGCTCCAGTATTTGTTGCAGGCTCCTTGTTGTAAGAGTGAAGTGTAAGAGAGTGAGGTGTCAGCAGGCTGAGTAGATCACCTGTAACTCCTCCTCCTCCCCATCAGGAGGCTTAGTCTGTATTTAACCTCTATAATTTAAGAACTCATCACAGTTAAAAGGGCAAATTCAGATTTCTTATTGCTATCTATGAAATCCCACCAATTCTATTGAATACAGAAGGAATTTTAGTAGGCAAAGACATTTGACAAGAATCATCTTGATTAAAAATTTTAAAATAAAATTAATAACCACCAGAGCCACTGTTTCCTTTAAGTGACAATTAAGTAGTTTTCACTCAGCTACCAAAAAATTTTAAAAAATTAAAAAATTATTTTTACAGCCAGATCTGTGGTTTTTTATTTCTCCTTTAGTATTTTGAAATTAATTTTGTAAATATACTATTTATAGAAAAGTACTTTACTTTTCCTTGAGAGTTTCCAGACAAGAACAGCTGCATACAAAACATTACCTGCATATTCTACTACCACATTTCAAATGCTAATAAGCAGACCCAATTATCATACAGTATGTCAGTTTCAGCATTTAATAACCAATTCTATAAATCTATTTCTATTGTTTGTTTGATGTGCTTTATCACACCAGAGAAATATATAACAAATTATAACGTTTAAGTATTAATCATATATATCCCCAGATAAGTAATGACTTAAAAATAAAAGAATAAATAAATATTTATTTTTAAATTAAAGCAGTAGTAATTTCAGTAACTGAACTCTTGCCTGAAGTCATTACAGATCTGCTTAACAGTAACAAAACAAATATGAAAATGAGGAACCTATCGTCTGTCCCTTCTCACCCTCAATTCCTACAGAGACAGCAAAGGAAGAAAAGATTAGAAAGTTGGTATAGAAATATGAGTATCTTTCTTACTATCCCTTTCTAAATGCATCCTCATAAATGTATAATCATCTTTTTGGGGAAAACTTTACCTCAGTAATATTACTAGCAATCTTCCCTAACAAACTTCCAGTAAACTGCAGTAAAGCAATTAGAAACTGTCAAAGCCCATGCCATGTCCTCTCCCCTTTCCAAATTCTGCATGTCTATGAGATGATAATAGTGTGTTTCAGACAACAGCTAACAAACTGTACGTCAAGAAGCAAGAAACCTCTCCAGTCACCAAAGTCCTAGTTTCAAACTTTTCTTAGCTGAAAACAGTGGAGCCTTTATATTATCAGAGTAGCACTTCTGATTTAATAATAATTATAATTTAATAATTACTACAATTATATGCATTATCTTTTCCTAAAATGTCTGTGAGCAATTTATGCTTTTCTCAAATATTATTTATTTTAATTTATCCAGAAAATGATGCCAACCGAGAGCTCCTGGCCTGCAGATTGTAGCACTTAAAGTATTTGATGCTCAAATGCAAACGGAGATTGGCAGCTTTAACTAAGATGCATTCATGCAGCCCACACATTATCTGTTTTTTAGGGTGCAGGACTATAACAGCCTCAGATTTTTGGTTTGATTACATAGTCTCAGAAGTTTCAAATTCAATTCCAGCCAATGCTATAAAAACCAATTAAAATTCACTTTTTTCAAGCTTCCTAGCTAACAAACTCATCACTTACAATATTTGCAAAAAGTCTGTACAGCAAGAGACAGAAAGATCAGTTTTGAATTGTTCTTTTTCATTTCAACAAATATTCACATTGAATGTCCTGATACATTTTTCTAGGCATGCTAGCAAAAGTGGGATTTGTTGTCCTGTTTTCTTCAATTTCTGCCTGTCTCCCTCCAAAGGGATTTTTGTCAAGATTAAAAAAAAAAAAAAAAAGGAGGAAATTACCTCTCCTTTTACACCTCCTATATGTAGACAAACAGTTTTCCATTCCTTCTACTCTCGTGTCAAGTGTAACACATTCTTGGCAACCAGACATGCAAGTTTATATAAAAAATCCACAGACAACTCTGGTAATTTAGCAGGCCTGATAGCTTCTCTGACTGTCAGTCAGCAGAGGGCATTATCTTTTACACCTAGTATGAGTCGGCAGCACATTTTACCATTACTTCCCTTTCATAATCTGCTCACACAGTCTGTCCCCTTCTGATGCTATTAGCACTTATTCCTGAGTATGTACAGGAGAAAGGTAGTGGCTATGTCAGTATATATTGTTCAACTAAAAAGTAAAGCTGGTGTCACCACTGTAAATGCTGCTTTTACTTACTTGTGCTTATAACATCTAGACACTGCTATAGCCTGACTTTCACTCTGTGGCCATAAAATTGAAAATATGTCTTCTTGAAGCCTTAACTGGTGAAAGTTACTTTCTTTTTGTGAATTTTGTCTTCTCGTTTCTTTTCATCAGAATCACATACTGTTTCCCAGTCACTTCTTCAGACTCTTCTGTTGTTGTCAATTAGAGGGAGGGGAAACAAAACCCTATGAAGTGTTGGCCTTTTTCATTGCTCTGAAACCAAAAGGAAAATAAAGAAGATAATAGGGTGACACTCAGCAACTCGATGTATACATTCTGCTTCTTTTTTCATTATCCTACTGACTCCACAGTCATCTTCTCTAAATCTTCCTCATGGCAGGATGACCTCTGCTGTTCATGCCATTAAGGTTCAGGCTGAATAACAACATATGTTAAAAAAATCAGGATT
This sequence comes from Phoebastria nigripes, assembly GCA_035582835.1. Taxonomy (NCBI): domain Eukaryota; kingdom Metazoa; phylum Chordata; class Aves; order Procellariiformes; family Diomedeidae; genus Phoebastria; species Phoebastria nigripes. The sequence goes on from JAYKAV010000026.1 coordinate 150,112, forward strand.
CTTCAACATTTTTTCTCCTTCCCTACTGTGAGAAACAGGGTTTTTTCCCTTAAGAAAAAATAAAAAGGAATTTTTTTTATTAAAGAGCCTAATTTCTCTGATTTTCAAAACCAGCTATAAATGGTCCTATCTCTTCTGCAAGACAAGCTGCAACACTTAGCCCTAATATTGACTATCTGAGTTCTAAACTGAAAAGTTGGATTGTTGCACTTTGAGGAAATGTCTCTCAATGAACTCAGATAAGCTGATTTTTTGTTTCAACAGATTGTGTATGGGTGGGATCCAGAGTTTGATGTTGACACAGATGAGTTGAAATAGGATTTGTCACAGCAATTTACAACAAGCTAAGAATCTAAGAAGCTTGGTTCTTAAAAAGTGGTTATCGCTAACAAATACTTAGCTTTTGTGAGAGACAAAGGCCATATCTATTTACTTAAGCAACAATGATATATTCTTCTTTTTCTTTTTTACTCCTTTTCACATAGGAGGCAGTATTCTGATTCACACATCATGAACAGAAACATAAGGAGAATTTCTTTTGTGGAATCTTTACCACGAGTGATGATGCAGCCTCACTTACAAATTTAAAATTCAATATGCAGGGCTGGCAGATGGAATAAACTTAAGCTAAACATATTTGAACTGGGAACTTAGAAAACATGACAGACATTGAACTTCAAGTATCATTTTTGCAGAGACACATTTCATAGTGGGGTCATCCTTTAATGTTATTAATGTTTGCTTTCTCCATTTAGACTGTCTTGCAGCATTCGTAAACAGCTGTAACTCACATTAATGGCAATAAAGGCAGGCACTTCATTGACCTCCCTGAATGGTTTTGGGGGTTATCTACACAGGAAAGGTAGAGGGCCAGGCTGGGAATTTACTGCACAGTAGCTGCTCTACGCAGCTCTTCCCCTCTACAACAAACATCCTAGCTGCATCTTAAGCAGGATTTTTTGTGTGGTGTTTTCTTCCCCTGTAGATGCAGAGCTATCCAATTCACATTCAGTGCTCCCTGAAAAATGCTAACTGTTCTTCAAGTTGGTCAACAGCAAAACTATTTATTAAATCATTAAAATACTGGAAATTATCCCCCCCTACCAGTTTCAATTTTTTGGCTTACAGCCAAAAATACAAAATATTCTACATTACGTGATAGCCAGATGGAAGTTAGGAAAATATTCATCAGCATTTTTGCAAAGGATCTTTTTGGAGGAGGCAGAAATTGCCCAGTGCTCATGCACAGTCAGTGCCTCAAGGGACATTCTTGGATCCAATCAACTGCAGGGTCAAAAATGCTTCAAACATATTCATGTTTTGACTTCACCAATACAGATCAGTTCTACACTTGCAAACATTTCTGTGAAGGGGGTCTGACTACTGAATGTAAACAAATAATTCTGCTGACTCTAACTCAGACACGTTGGTTTTACTGAAGGATTTTATTGTTTGAAGGATGTAATTTTTATTTCTGTAGCAGCTCTGTTCTGATCGTGTCAGTTTTTCTTGAAAAAGCAAATTAAGGTCTTTGAAACCATGTACAAGTAAAAGTGAATTGATAACATAGAACAATTTAAGTCATGAATGTATTTGGAATCATCTTTACCAATTTGTTAAGGACAATACACTTGTGTTTTGTACTTGTGAAATTAAGTCAATTAGAATGATAAGACATGAACTCTCAGAAAGAACATCCCTGTGCATTTTGACACAGAAAGCACAGAAACACTGAAGTAACACAACTTCTTTCATCGGCACTTGCGAACATGTAGCAACATGTTCCATAGATATATTGTCTTCTTGATCCAGATGTCTAAAATCTGGTAAAAACAAATATATCCCAAAATACATGACACCATGCTGTAGACAGGAATGGGGAGGAGGAGCAGGAGGAGAACAGAAGAGGAGAGGAGGGAGGAATCCTACTTGAAGTATGTCCTGAATGTCCCAAAAATAAAAGGTGATGTTTGATTGTAAGTTAATAAGTGGTGGTGACCTGATTTGAATGTAGCACAGCTTCTCTAAAATTCTATTTGTATGGCTCTAAAGGACAACTGAGGAGTTGAAAATGTGTTTGTGTGCTGGGTAGATACTTTCATTGCCAAACAAACACAGGATTAAGAGATAAATTGCAGTTAAATTTACTCTGAAGTGCTCCTAGGAACAGAGACTTACCTGTTTTAACCATCTCAGTCAGTCTCCCACTTCTACTCTATCTTAAGCTTTTGAACCACAGTTGCTGATACACAGTCCTTTGCTACTTCTTTTCCTCATCCCTAAAATAGCATTACTGTTTCCTACCACTCCTTAGGAGAAGGCACCACCATAGAGTGTTTGCTCACTAGACTCTAAACCACCTAAAAGATAGCATATGGAAGGCTGAGCTCTTTATTTAGGAGGCCATCATTGCTCGTTTGCCATACCTGTCATTCAGACTTGTTCAGCTAGTGTCTGGAATAAAAAAAAGCAATTGTTCATTTTATTTGGATAACTTTTCAGTAGGATGTGCAATATCCAGTATTTGGTGTCATCTAAACAGAGCAGAAATTTCAGGCTAGTAATTCAATGGCACACACAGTTAACTGGGAGTCTACAGCCTACTACTAAAATTCAGATCATCATCCTTAATGACAGCAGCCAGGGGTATGACACAAATCCAGGAAGCTCATCCTGCTCCTTATGAGGAGCTAGCAAAGTCTTTAATATACACTCATTCCTAACCCAACTCCAACAGAGTCTATAGAACTATATCTGGGTGAATCTGGGCCTTTTTGCTAATTTTATGCTGATCACAATAGTGAAAGGTGAACATTAATTAGCCTGGGAGGCTACATATCTCTTGAAGGGTGTACCTTTCCACTTCTAAGTCTATATGCAAAAACATAGGCAGTCATTTGCCTCCAATTGCATCAGACTACTTTAGGGTGTAGTATTTTATTGGTGGCACATAAAATACAAGCTTCTCTTTTGCTGAAATCCATAATTTGCTTGTTTTTTTTTTTTTTTCTCTTTGTTCAGTATGCACACTGAAGTGTAAGTAATGATTTGTGAGAATAGGCAAGTTTTGTGACCTTAAGAAAAATATAAAAAATGGATTACAACACCTGCCTGTTTCTAACACAGGTACGCAGCTGCCTGGAAGTGATACTCAGCAGCCCTTCATAGCTAAAGTGAGATCTGCGGCTATCAATAGCTACAAGCTGTTCAAAAGGGACAGGCGAGGAAGGAGGTGTGGAGGGGTTGCCCCCTACATCAAGAAATGGATAGATTGTGGAGAGCTGTCTCTGAAGAATAGCCATGAGCAGGTTGAAAGCTTACAGGTAAGAATTAGAGACCAAGGCAAAAAAGGGAACGTTGTTGTTGGTGTCTACTACAGGCTGCCCAATTAAGGGGAGCCTATTGACAAAGCCTTCTTACTCCAACTACAGGAGGCATCGCGCTCGCAGGCTCTCGTCCTGCTGGGGGACTTCAACCACACCGACATCTGCTGGAAAAGTAGCACGGTGAGCTGTAGGCAATCCAGGAGACTCCTGGAATGCATTGAGGATAACTTCTTAAGCCAGGTAATAGACAGCCCTACCAGAGAGGATGCATTACTGGACCTGATGGTCACCAACGCAAGTGAGCTAATCAGAGACGTTAAGATTGGAGGCAGCCTGGGCTGCAGTGATCATGCACTGGTGGAGTTCGCAGTCCTGAGGAATATGGGTCAAGCGAAGAGTAAGTCAGGACCCTGAATTTTAGGAAAGCAAACTTCCAGTTGTACAAGGAATTAGTCAATAGGACCCCCTGGGAAACTGCCCTCAGGGACGAGGGAGTGGAACAGAGCTGGCAGACCTTTAAGGACGCTTTCCACAGAGCA
>JAYKAV010000026.1:154346-217100 GCA_035582835.1 Phoebastria nigripes
AGGAGAAGGCTGAGGTACTCAAACTTTTTTGCCTCAGTCTTCACTGGCAATCTCTCTTCACACACCTCTCGAGTGGATGGACCTCAAGGCAGGGACTGGGGGAGCCAAGTGCCTCCCACTGTAAGAGAAGATGAGGTTCGAGACCACCTGAGGAACCTGAACATACATAAGTCTATGGGACCTGATGAGATGCATCTCAGAGTCCTGAGGGAATTGGCTGATGTAGTTGCCAAGACACTCTCCATGATATTTGAAAAGTCATGGCAGTCAGGTGAAGTCCATGGTGACTGGAAAGAGGGAAACATTGCACCTATTTTTATAAAGGGTAGAAAGGAGGACCCTGGGAACTACTGACCTGTCAGTCTCACCTCTGTGCCTGGGAAGATCATGGAACAGATCCTCCTGGAAGCTATGTTAAGGCACATGGAGGACAGGGAGGTGATTGAAGACAGCCAGCATAGCTTCACCAAGGGCAAGTCCTGCCTGACCAACCTAGTAGCCTTCTATGATGGAGTGACTACATCAGTGGACATGGGAAGAGATACAGATGTCATCTATCTGGATTTCTGTAAGGCCTTTGACATGGTACCCCACAACATCCTTCTCTCTAAACTGGAGAGGTACAGATTTGATGGGTGGACTGTCTGGTGGGCGAGGAATTGGTTGCATGGTCGCATCCAGAGGGCAGTAGTCAATGGCTCAATGTCTGGATGGAGATCAGTGACAAGTGGCGTCCTGCAGGGGTCCGTACTGGGATGAGTACTGTTTAATATCTTCACCAATGACATAGACAGTGGGATCGAGTGCACCCTCAGCAAGTTTGCAGATGACACCAAGATGAGTGGTGTGGTCGACATGCCTGAGGGATGGGATGCCRTCCAGAGGGACCTGGACAAGYTYGAGAAGTGGGCCCACGTGAAATTTGTGAGGTTCAACAAGGCCAAGTGCAAGGTCCTGCACCTGGGTCGGGGCAACCCCCGGTATTAATACAGGCTGGGSGATGAAGGGATTGAGAGCAGCCCTGCCGAGAAGGACTTGGGGGTACTGGTGGATGAAAAGCTGGACATGAGCCGGCAATGTGCGCTCGCAGCCCAGAAGGCCAACCGTATCCTGGGCTGCACCAAAAGAAGCGTGGCCAGCAGGTTGAGGGAGGTGATTCTGCCCCTCTCCTCTGCTCTGGTGAGACCCCACCTGGAGTACTGCGTCCAGCTCTGGAGCCCTCAGCACAAGAAAGACATGGACCTGTTGGAGTGGGTCCAGAGGAGGGCCACAAAAATGATCAGGAGGATGGAAGGCCTCTCCTATGAAGAAAGGCTGAGAGAGTTGGGGTTGTTCAGCCTGGAGAAGAGAAGGCTTCGGGGAGACCTTCTTGCAGCCTTTCGGTACTTTAAAGGGGGCTTGTAAGAAAGATGGCGGCAAACTTTTTAGCAGGGCCTCTTGCGACAGGACAAGGGGGAATGGTTTTAGACTAAAGGAGCGTAGATTTAGACTAGATATAAGGAAGAAATTTTTTACGCTGAGGGTGGTGAAACACTGGCACAGGTTGCCCAGAGAGGTGGTAGATGCCCCATCCCTGGAAACGTTCAAGGTCAGGTTGGACGGGGCTCTGAGCAACCTGATCTAGTTGAAGATGTCCSTGCTCATTGCAGGGGGTGTTGGACTAGATGACCTTCAAAGGTCCCTTCCAACCCAAACCATTCTATGATTCTATGAAATGTCAGTAGCCAAACTTCCATGACTTTCCCAGAGATATCTATCAATGGACAACATCATTTAGCCATAAAGAAATCTTGCATGTATCCTGCTCCTCCTTCCCCCTGCATATGGGCCAGATGCTACTGTATTGGTAAGATCTGAAATTAATCACTTCTAGGTACGCTCAGTACCTAGCAAGGTTGGGATCTGAATCCTGGTTTAACTTCATATCAACCCACATCAAGAAAATTACATCAGTAAAAAACTGAAGATATAAAGTAGAAACAACGCTAACCTGGAATCATATAAAACTGATAAGAAAAGCTAACATTTATCCTGTAACCGATATACTTAAAATGGACTGATGAAAGTGGTCCAGCTTGCCTTGGGAGTTGATGGAAGTCTTTCTCCATTGCTTTTCCATTATCTTGCAGAACAGTGTCTGAAAACATAACTGTGCTCTAGGGATCTTGGGCAGGTTGGACTTGTTCTGCAGCTCAGCAGCTGAGTCACTCTGGATGTGATGAAAAACCACATGGAGAACTGAGAACCTGCTCTTTCTTTATATAATGAGGAAATTTTCCTTAGACACATATCAAAACATATGTTTAGGATAAAAGTGAAACCATCCATATGTACATACGTCACTTGTGATTCACTGATCAAGTATTTTTTTCCAAACCAAATTGTGTTCATAAAGGGTGTCAAATAATGCACCATAAACCCCAGCAATAATAATAGCGTTAGACCTGTCCCACAAAGTTTCACTTGCAAGTGAACCCAAATCTTGTTTGTCGACTGTAATCTAATGATCTATTGCAGCTAGTAGAGTAGGAAGAAAGTCCCACTTTATATTTTGTAAAATATCATAGTAACATCTTCCTACAAAGTATCTTCCTGCCAAAACAGGATAGTCATGTGTTGGTGCATTTTGTTCTGTACCACCTCTGTTGTATTCCACACTTACTTTCCAATATCAAGAACCTGCTTTCAGGAGAAAGGGAGATTCCTAAGGAAAGACTGAAAGAATTAGAAAGGACTTCCAGTTGCAAGCAAACTGGTACAGTAATCTGTATTTTTCTTATAGAGAGGCGAATTCAGTCCATTGTTAAAAATATAGCAATTGATTTACTTGTAGAGGACCCTTGGGAATCAACTGAAATTATAATGTTATTTTCAAGTGCTGCACTTTCCACAGTTTAAGAAACAGTTTTCTTTGAAACAATCTCCCCATGCAGATCTTTCTCCTCTCAAAAAAATTCTATTTCATATATAATAATTTCATGGATGCTGTCTTTAATGTTTTCTGTCATTCTATATTTTACAGTTCTTGACTAAATTGAAATGATATTGTGCAAATTTAATTTTATATGCGTATCACTAGCATGTTTCAATTTAAATGGAACTGATTTGCAAGTCAAACAATAGAGCATTTCCCAGCAAATAGATAAGACTGTGCTATATGCAAGTATGTTTGCAAATGTGTCTCTCAATCTGGGATTCGCGTTTTAGAAACCTGCAGTCAAACCTCCTACCTACATCTGTGAACAAACACATAAGCAACTGGAGGTCTGTTTAAACCTAGCAGATGGACGGTCCATGCATGAACAGATTGCAGAAGAGGCAGTGTGGGATGCAGTGGCACCCCTTTTGAACTGCAAACTCGAGCAATCTGAGGAAAAGCAGCACACAATTAAGGTTTCACATCTTGTTTTTTTCCTAGATGAAAGCAAATTCTCTCCCACCCCACCTCTACAAAGTCATTTTACTCGAGCGGATTGATTTGCATTCACTTCCATTATGAGCAAATTGCTTCCTAATATTTCCTGATCTGCAGGACATGCTGAAATGCCCACACTTGGTGAAAGATAAAAATATGCTTAGGGCTTGTATCTGTGGAGGAGAGAGATAGTTCTTGGATTTGATTTCTTTACAGCTGATCATTTTCTTTGGCTTGGGTATGTAAAGACACTATTTCATTTCAGTGTGATTTGACTGTACTTCTCACTTTTTGCAAAGGGTGCTGTAAGCTCAGGATAGAGGCTTTTATGAGCAAACTGCAGCACTGTCTGAACTGATTTCACTAATGAAGGCAGAGAGGCAGGTAATAATGACATGTTCTTCTTTGCTTATGTTTGTGGGTCATTCTAGTGCTTCCTTGACTCCCTCCACAGCTCCTCATGCACCTTTACATAAAATTTCAGGTTCTTCTGAAAATCTCCCCATCATGTATTTTTAGGTCTTGCGTCATTCAAATTCATACTGCCTCTCTCCTGCCAGTGGATGTTGCGCTTTGTTTCTCAGCTTCTCACAAAGTCAACACAAAACCTCTATGTGACTGCATAACTCAGTGTGTGATCTCCCTGAACTTAACCTCAAAGACCTTGATAAATTCATACTAAAGGGACAATCATATCAAATAGGACCACTAGGAATGCAGTCTTTTGCCATACAACTAAATGTGTCATACTCAGTACATTACAAACCAATACAGCCTTGTTTCTAAGGCATTATTATGCTATAATGGGTCTTTAAGAACCCACTTTCATTGCATATAAAATTTAATCTAAGGGAAAAAATACTTATTTAAATATTGTTCCATTCTTTATAATGAGTAGATGAATAATTGAACTGACAAAAGCTGTTCAGTTTTCAATTCTTACCCTGCTTTTTGAATATTGAAATCTTGTTTACTTATTCTGGCAGTGGTATCAAGGATAAAGAAGGAAAAGTGCATTCTAATAACCCATCAATTCACTCAACGTCATCATTAATACCTATGGTTGGGTCATTTAGGTATTGATAATGAAAACAAAGACCACATATCTTTTTGTCTCATGCTTATAAGAGATGGATATAAAATCCTACTACATGAAACCGATAGCATTTTTATGCCTTTGTTGTACAATGTAATTATGTAACTGTGTTTGATGAGGAGTAAATGCAAAGGCAGACTAATTTTCATAGTACATGTTCATTTGTTAAATAAAAGTATTAGGATATATTATGATTGGAGTTTTTCCCCCATCTTCTTTATTACTGTGAAGGTGGCACCAAAATTTCTTTGTGCCTGGTAAGCACTTGTTGAATAAGAGCAAATATTTTGAGCCATATTATATCATGTATTTTCAATATTTAAATGTGCACACTTGTAAAGTCCTCCCTGACCTATAACAATTGCTATCCTTTTTTTTTTTTTTTTTTACTTCTAGCAGAAGTTTAGTAGTAGTTAGAACTGGAAAGTCAAAGGGGAGAGAAATGCAGACTCACAGGAAGTTAAATAGAAACATTAGTCTTTTGTGACATTTCAAGTTTTCTTATGGAAACCTTTTCATTGTGTTTGTATTGCTGGATTCCCCCTATACCTATACCTCTACCTATTCAGAACAAATTTCCACAAATAAACTTCACAGAAAATTCACAGAAAAGCTGAATGAGAAAATAAGCAGAAGAATCAAGAGGATGCCAAAAGACAGTAAAATCTCAAAGGGAAATCTTGCATCCTCTAATAGTGTAACAAGCAAAAGAGCAAAGCAGAAGTTGAACACTAGGAAAATTACTATTTTTTATGTTCCTGACACAAAACAAAATTCACAATAGTAGTCTTCAAATTCCTTACTTTTTTTCCATTGCAAGTATTCCAGAACATTTCAGAAAATACCATTACAGATTTTTTAAACCAAGTTGATCTCCTGCTTTCTAAATATTAGCAGCATCTGAATGTGATTTTAATGCTCATTAAATGTGCCAGACCATCAGTCTGGCAGAGTGAAGTCTCCTTATTATCCATTGATCCAGTTTAGAACTGGCAGAGAATAGTTCTCCACCATCACCTACCAATGCTCTCACCTGGCAGAAACACTTCTGTGAGTGGGTTATTTTTGGAACGTTAACTCCCAAGGAGTATGTCTTCATTCATTTTTCTGTCTAGTGCAGTGTGAAGCACAGCACAGAGATTCAAACTATATGTAGCAATAACAATAGGAAGAATCATTAATGATATGATAAAGAGAATTTTATCCTTTCTGCTGTCCTTGTTAAGATTGCCAAAAAGGTTGGTAGTTATTTACAGTTAATCACCTGCAGCTGTTTTAATTGCAGCTATCTGTGATTTTTTATTCAGAAGGGAGGGGGTTGCTTTGCCTCCTTAAGGTGAGAAGTAAACATTCTTATTTCTATCAGCCACTATAACATAAGCTGTATCTTTTCACCTAGTAATTTCTGAGGTGAAAAGAACTGTTCTTTCCTTGTTTGTAAATGAACGTTATCAAGCCAAATAACACATGGCTGAGCTTTAAACTACTTTTTATAAGAAATCCATTCTTAAGCCAAGAATTCCTAGTGTTGCAGGATGCATTGCATGCTTTGACATACTGTTCTAAGGGTTAGTTATCCTCAACGTTAAAAAGTTGCATCTTATTTCCAATTTCATTTTTCCTGCTCTCAGCACATTCGTTTCCGCAGAATTTGAATCAAAACAACTCCCAAGGCACTCCGCATATGCAGGTTTGGTATTAATAGTACTATAAACATCTTGGTTGTCAGTGCTGCAAAGTGGAATGATGTGGGGGGAAAAAACAACCTCACAGCTGAAATGTTACATTTTTGCCAGTTTTAGAAGATGAAAGAAGATGATAGGTTTTGTCTTGTGGTTTTGAAATAGTTCAATCTCAGTAAAACAGCTCAGAATGATCTTTTTGGTCACTGTGAGAATATGGTCTTTTAAGAAGTAGTTTATTAATAGTTCAGGATTTTGAGGGCTTCCCTGCTGTGTCATTAGACTCAGTAAAGGCACTGTATACATATTTCCACGGTAGTATGAAGTTTCACATTCCTTAATCTCCGCTCTGGAAAGACTTCTGCTGAAGTCAAAGGAAGGTTGTTTTACTGGGTAAATAAATACTGTTAAAGTGCTATAGGATTGCTCTTGATATTAGTAGAATTGTTTGCATGTAGTCCTGATCCTCTCTTGTAAACATGAACAGTGTGTTTAAGAGGCTTAAGATAATTTCTTCCTGCATGTTTCCCATGGCTGATGTGTTAAAGTGAATGATTTTCAGGCATAGTCCAGGTTGTTTCATTAATATTTCTCTTTGACCAAAATGGGGACCAAAATATGGAGAGGCAGAATGGCTTAGGCAATACTTCTAGCTCTGGCACAAAACTTTTTGAACAGGCTGTCATGTATCCACTACATTAGAGATGTGGTAGCTGAGAGGTTAATTAATTTGTATTCAGCAGTGGGGATAAAATCTCCTTGTATTTCAAGTATTCCTCAGTGCTTGTTCAGTCATCAACCCAACTGAGGGTTCCAGAGCAACCTAATAGCCACCACGTCCTGTGGTACAGGGATATGAGCTGTCTGGTGCTAAAGAGGATGGCTAAAGTCCTGCTTCCTACCCAAAACGTGCCTGTGACTGGTCTTCAGCATATTCATTCAGCCTGATCATTACCACAGAAAAATGAAAAACCGTAGGAAAATCAGAGAAAAGCAAAATAAAAGATTAGCGGAAAGGAGGGAGGAATGAGGTATCTATAGGTTTGGGCCTGCTCTCAATACAGCAAAAGCACCAACAAACTGGAGTGAACTTAGTGGAAGGCCCCTGTACTGGGTGTCCGTGTCCACCCATGTCCAGGTGCTGGCAGTGGGGGTGCTGCAGGGTGGCCTCAGTGAGGAGATGCCAGGGGCTGCCCTGTGCTGGGCACAGCTGGTTCCAGCCAGTTCCAGACGGCTCCATCCAGGTCCAGTGGACCCACTGCAGGACACAGCTGAGCCCATCAGCCAAACTGGTGGCACCTCTGGGAAAACATATTTAAGAAAGAGCAAAAACACTGCACAGGCAGTGAGAAGGGTGGGAAAAAAGTGAGAAATAGTCCTGCAAGCACCAGGGTCAGAGAAGAAGGAGGGGAAGGAGGTGCTTCAGGTGCTGGAGCAGCCCTTGCAGCCCATGGAGAGAGCATGGTGGAGCAGATATTTCCCTGCAACCCATACAGGAGTCCACACTGGGGCAGGTTTACCCTGAAGGACTGCAGCCTATGGAAAGGACCCTTGCTGGAGCAGGGGGGAAGTGTGAGGAGGTGCTGTTATGGGCTGATCATAATACCCCAATCCCCCTGTGTTGTTCAGGGCTGACAAGGTAGAGAAGTGGAGAGAGAAAGAGTGAAGTTGACCCTGGGAGAAAAGGGGGGGTGAGGGGAAGGTGTTGTTTCAATTTCTRTCTTTGTTTCTCACCATCCAAATCTATTTAATTAGCAATAAATTCATTTTCCTCAAGTCAAGTCTGTTTTGCCTGTGATGGTAGTTGGTAAGTGATCTTCCTGTCTTTATCTCAACCCACATTTTTTTCCATTTTATTTTCTCCTGTTGAGGAAGGGGAGTGAGAGAGCTGCTGGGGTGGGCATCTGGCAGCCCACCAAGGTAACACACCCATGGTTGGGGCTGGAGCACTTGCCCTTCAAGGAGAGGCTAAGGGACTGGGGCTTGTTCAGCCCGGAGAAGGGATGGCTTTGGGGAACCTCATTGCTGCCCTCCAACACTTACAGGGAGGTCACTGAGGAGGTGAATCCAGGCTCTTTGCAGCAGTCCATCACAGGAGTTCAAGAGACAACAGACATAAATCAAAGCACGAGGGATTCAGTCCAGATATAAGGGGACACTTTTCCCCCACAAGGAGAGCCAGGCAGTGGAAGAGGTTGCCCAGAGAGGTTGCCTCCTTGGAGGTTTTCAAGCCCCAACCGAGTAAAGCCATGAGCAACCTGCTCTGACCTCAGGGCTGACCTGACTTTGAAGCAGGAGGTTGGACTAGAGACTAAGACTGTATTTTAGTCTTACAGTGATATTTCAGCAAGACAAGGCCTCCAAACCCTCCTACTTTTTTAGAACAAAGAAATTTAATAAAGGATGTATCTTCTCTTTATGATTTTTCTAGTCTGTGAACATGTTCCTATTTTAAAACTATTACCCATGAAATCAAAGTACTGAACATTCAAGTTAGTAAATTCTTGTTCTGCAGCTACAATTGCTTTCCAGATACAAATTTTTGTGGTTTACCCTAAACGTAATCTTCATCTCTTCAACAGACATACTCTTAAGCATCCTTTACAGTTAAAGGAATTCAAATTCTTCTCTGTTCCTGAGATATGAGAAGGTTCAATTGTGAATAGGATTTTTTTTTTTTTAACATATAGTTGCTGTTTCTCTCAGTTATATAACATAATCCACCTATATCAATGTCTGAAGCTGTGCAACAGCTGGATCTTTAAGTCCATTGTGTTCTTTTGTATGTCTTTGTTCTTGCTGTTACTCCTTTGTAACTTAGACAAATTACAGTTAAGGAAGAACATCACATTTGGTTCATAATGACATCAAATACATTTTCTGACATCATTAGAATGGTCTTTATGTTTTTGTGTTTGAGGGTTTTTTTTCTTATGTTTGAGGCTTTCTTATATTTGCTAGATAAAAACCAGGCTAGTGAAAGAAGGCTCATGCAGACAGCTGAGAAGTGAAAGAGTTCCTTGATATTTGGAAATATTTTTGACCTAAATAATGTGGCAATTTTAAATGTAGCAGAAAGCAGCTAGCCACTTTACTTTCCATGACAGAGCCTTTAAAAAGTCCAGCTGTAATCATTTTAATACTGTTTTCACTTTTATGTACAGTGAAATCATCACATTCTCATAAAAAATGTTGAACAAAACAGCCTAGCTCCCTTTTAGAAAAAAAAAAAAAAAAAAAAAAGGTTTCCATCTTCACTTGAAATTCCTGTATCTGATGTTTGATTAGGGAAAAAAATGCTGAACATGATTTTTCATGTGACTCAGAACTCTAAAGCTGTCACTTGATGATGGATCAATACCTCAGATTGGCAGAATTCTTTGGAAACCTGTTTTATGTAGAGATTATAGTCATAAAGCAATTTGAATATATTATAATGGAAACAGATTTCCTGAATGTATAAATCCAGTATGAAAATATCTGGATAAAACTTTAAAATGTCTTGAATAGAAAACAGACAGAGACTGATGCTGTAAGTCTTTCCTTGAGAAAACTATTCATTGGACCATGAAGGAAGGTACACATTCTGGTACAGAAAATTAAGTTACATTTCAAGATTTTATTTTTTTTCTCCTGAAGTGTCAAGAGTAGCAAGAGTGGACTGCTCTGCAAGGGAAGGGGAGCTTAAGTTGTGACTCTTGAGATGGGCCAAGAGGAAACCCCTGAGGATACTTCTCACAGCTTTCTCAGAGAGGTCTTTCCACAGTTGCCTGATCCAGGGTTACACAGCTTCACCGCATCAGATCAGTTAAAGCCCAACAAAGGGGGGAAGAGGCTATGAACCTATTAGTGCACTCAGGGCCCTGGCATCAGAGAAAGACTTGAAGACACAATCTGTGAGAGAGGAAAAAATAGTGGATGAGGTTTTATTTCTGCAGTTGAGGGATCAGGTCATAAGTACTTTCCTTCCGTACATGATGGATTGGTACCATTGACTGGCTATCTATTGATTAATTACAGATCAAGTCTTGATAAAACAAAATCTTAGCCTGGCACCAAACTATGATTAAAATGCTCCTCTAGTTGTCTCTATTTGTAACTGGCAGAGGTTTAGTTTAAAGGCTTAATTCAGGAGGGCTCATAGGTTACACCAGGGCTGTCGGGCTGGCTATGTCAAGACTGCAAAGGCACATTCACAGGATGGCTCTTCCACTCATGACCCCCGTGGCCACCCAGCCTGGTTAGAGCATGCCGCAGCTCCCTTCTGCCTACGGGCTCAAGACTTCTACTCTTGGAAACCAAATCACAGCAATGGATAAGAGTAATGTGAGCAAAGGGAAACATACTCAGCAAAATCTTAACACCAGCAGAGTTAGGACATGCATCTGAACCCTGGAGTAACGAAATCCACCCCAACGCCCAGGTCAGTGGTAAAGCAGCCATATCACTCTGTTTCCTTTATTTCTAAGTACTGAACTAGATTATCTTGCCTGCTTCATTCACTTCCTGTTCCTACTCCTCATTAGGTAGTACAGATGTTAATGGAAGCAGCACAAGCTCCATTAAACCAGTCATGTCTCCCCTGTTTGAGGATGAGTGCTGGTATAGGATTTGGAAACCACAGCGTGTGTTGAAGAGTTCTGTTCACTTGAGTCTCTTGCTGTCAAAAGCTCCAAAATAAAGTTTACCTTAGTTTCAGGTGCCTTCCATGGTCCGACATGTGTTCGGACTGAACAACTGAAGTTTTGGAACCTGCATGTCTAGACCCTATGAAAAAACCAGGGAACTTTTTACATTGCTAGGTATTGTAACATGGCTGCAGACGTTTTCAAAGAACATACAGTCAGAGCGCTCAACAGTAGTGCTGCAGCATGCTCTGACTGTTAAGATATTGCATTATTGATTGGTGCTGAAATCTAACCCCTCTGCCTGTCCTACACCACTGTAAAAATTTTAAGTCCTTGGAGAACACATTTTTTCTCTTCAAGATAAAGCTGGGTTTGCTCTGAGTTATTCGTGATGGATAAATTAGAGCTGCATGAAACTCAGAGCAAGACTGACAGTTTGTTGCTATACTTTCATGCAGTAATCAGCACTTCATTGTAAGACTTCTCTTGTCTAGTTGTTAGGATTGCCTCAAATTGCACTTCTGCTATGATGGATCAAATGAGGTAATCCATAAATACAGAAGCTTTTTCATTCTTTTGCTTCCAGACTAAAAGTTAGAAACACATCAGATATTCAAGATGTGAATACTACCAGTAGAAAGATTTTAAAAAGTAATTTAAAAGCTGATAAATAGCTCTTGGTAGCTGTTAGTAAAAATAAATAGTGTAAGAAAATCTTGGAGTCTTCTTTTTATTGCTTGTTGTTATGCATAATATTATATTTTCCTCTTTAGACCTGATGTGACCATTATGGTTCTGTTCATATAAATTCTTGTAACATTTTACATTTTCTTCTGAGGTATAAAAGCACACTTCCTTTTGTTGCAGAATATTGTAAAAATAGAATCCATAAATTATTCTGGCAATTGCCACACACCAATATTGTCCGTACACTGCTGGAGTGTTTCTCTCCTATGATTTCTAGCACTCCCTATAAAGTTGGGTTATTACTATATTGTTTCATCACAAAGCAGTTCCATCTGTGATATGTAGAACTTAATAATTAATTCAAAGATATGTTCTTTTATATATATATATATATATGTGAGTTTTTCCACAGTTCTCTTGCATCATTCTGCACTATTCTGAAGTTTTACAATACTTATACATCTGTTCCCTGTAGGCTTCAAGTCTTGCAACAGAGAAAACTACATGTTCTGTATGTATAGGACTCATTGAAGAACACATAAATGACTGGCCATCAAATTACAAAGATTTTCCTCTTTTAAACTAGCTAATAAAAGTGTAATGGAAGTTAAATGTGTATATATACATGTATACTAATATCTGAAGAGGTTTGTTTATGCCTTTCTATGATATACTACTTGTCCTTCCAATATTACTAATAAGTCTATTGACTAATTCTTGCATAGCACTGTACTGAACTACAGAAGAGATATGATTATATCCATTGTTTTCAGATGAGACAACTGAAGCACGGAGAAGTGAAAATGATTTTCTGAATATCTTAGGCAGTAGTCACAAACCCTGCCCTGAAGGCTGCATTTCAGTAGTAACCACTTCAAACTACTGGTATGATTCCTTTACCCAGATATGGAAATGATAATCAGACAACTGAGATAATTAAGCAACTAAGCACCACACAGCCGCTCATTCACTCCCCCCAGGTGGGATGGAGGAGAGAATCAGAAGAGTAAAAGTGAGAAAACTCATGGGTTGAGATAAAGACAGTTTAACAGGTAAAGCAAAAGCCACGCACACAAGCAAAGCAAAACAAGGAATTCATTCACTGCTTCCCATCGGCAGGCAGGTGTTCAGCCATCTCCAGGAAAGCAGGGCTCCATCACGCGTAACGGTTACTTGGGAAGACAAACGACAGAACTCTGAATGTCCCCCCGCTTCCTTCTTCTTCCCCCAGCATTGTATTGCTGAGCCTGGCATCATATGGTATGGAATATCCCTTTGGTCAGTTGGGGTCAGCTGTCCCGGCTGTGTCCCCTCCCAACTTCTTGTGCACCCCCAGCCTCCTCGCTGGTGGGGTGGTGTGAGAAGCAGAAAAGGCCTTGACTCTGTGTAAGCACTGCTCAGCAATAATGAAAACATCCCTGAATTATCAACACTGTTTTCAGCACAAATCCAAAACATAGCCCCATACTAGCTACTATGAAGAAAATTAACTCTATCCCAGCCAAAACCAGCACATTCTGATAAATATGACAAAAATAGATGTCTAGAGTTTGGGGTTTTTTTGACAGTAACCATAAAGGTCCCACTGTGTGATCTCAGTGTTAAGGTCTGCACTACCTTGGCTAATAAGCTATTAAAACAGTGCTTGTGAAAGTTTAACTTTTCATGTAAGTGATGGGAAATCATGTTAATAGAAGAGGTGTTTCAATGGTTGCATTGTTTTGGACAGTAACAGTAAAGAATTAAGATTTTGTTAAAAGAATTTTTACAAAAGCAAACAAGAAAAAAACCCTAAGTACAAAAACTCTAAACAGAAAGGTAGAAATGCTTACTAATTACTTTTGTCTCATATCTGGAGCAAAGCAGGAGGTTGTATCTATTCCATATGATGCTGTTGGATCAAAGATTTGCTACCTGTAACACTGGGCTAAAATTAAATATTCTCCAGATGAACAAAACTTAATTAACTCACACCCAGGACTTAAAGGAATTAGCTTAAGACCTGTCTAGAAATTGGTTTTATTTCAGATTTCACTCTGAAAAAGCCTCATCTCCACACTAATCTGAGAACAATCCCAGTTCCATGGAAAGAGAGTGTGTGGTGCATCTACAAGCTGAATAGCTAGCAAACATACCACAAATTAAGTGTAGTGTGTTCAGCGTATAAAGAGCAGGGCAGAAATGGAGTGTAGCTAGAGCAACAGTACTGAGTTGTGGTCTAAAATATGGTGAGGAGGGACAAAAATACTATTTTCTAAGAAAATTCTACTGTCCCCACTAGAACCAAAAAACTCCTGGTACCAGGTGTCCATGTGCCCCACTTGACAGTAGAACTTCTATGGTTAATAGCACAGTGTCAAATGCTAACATACTCATGTCAGCAGTAGAAATGGGAGATTTCCTTGCAGTTGTTTGCAAGCATAACTGAAAACAGAAGCTCCTTTTCAAAAACATGGGTAAAGATTTTCCCTTATCTAGGTTCCTGACTTCTACTGACTGGGTAAGCAAGCAGAGCATATAGAAGGGATATTTCTTCAACAGGACTCTGAACACTGGTGACCTTTCCAGCCATCAAAAGCTGGAGTAATCTTTCCATCTCAGTAGCTCCAAACTTAGTGCCCAAGGTTTTCTACTTATTTTGGAAATACATATTATCTACTTTAGACGCCATATCAGATTATAGATGATGCATTTCCAGTATTTTTCCTTCTTGATTCTGCTACAAACCCAGATTTTCAAAAAAGTGAGATCTGAGAAAAGTAAATTCTTCAGGATAGAAGCCTGTAGTAGATGTAGCTGATATGCTAATCATAAGATTGCTACCAAAAATCCTTGCGTTATTAGAATGGACTAAATTATTTTTTCCCCTGATGGAGAGATCTGGTGAAGGCCTTATCACCACAGACCTGACTCCCTTTCTGTTTGTAAGGGGTCTTCCCTATACTAATCTGTTTCCCTTTTAATTAATGTATTTCACTTCCAAATTTTTCCAGTAAGTTTTTGTGATCAGTGACTGATTGTCCAACACTGTTACAATGCCGATTATGCCCTACCTGCATTTCTATCGCCTCCCAACAGTAGTGAGGAAGGATTACATATGATACGTAACTTCTTTCTAAGGTTATTGGTGGAGTGACCAAAATATTAAGGTGTCAATGTTTGTGTGAAACAAGATGATAAGGGGGGGAAGAAGGAGAAAATAATATAGTTCCTAAGTTACAAAGTCCAATCTTAAAGACAGAAGTCATCCTTTTAGAATGTGAAATACCATGTGTTTACCCAGTTTCTAGAGTATCAAAATGTGGTGTTACAGGAGGATCTGTTACAAGTTTTGTAAAAAGAGGTGCCCTTTGAGCCCATCACATTTTTCCAATGTGGAAACATGTGGACATGCTGGAACAGTAGCTGTGCTACTGAGCTCCCAAATCACAGTCATCCAAATATAGTTTCTCTCTCTGCTTCTCCTATTGACGATTAATTAGGAGCAGTTTCCCCACGTAAGGAATATATATATAGGAAATGGAGCCTGAACAAGGTCTATACAGGTAGCTGAGCCAGAAATAGTGATGTGAACCCTCAAAGACTTCCTCCTGTCTTGGCCAAAAAGCGATATTATTGATGCAAAGGCCATCACAACTGCTGACTGTGTCAGCAAAAATGTAAGCTACTCATCAGGTTAGCTGATGCTACAGAAAGGAGACACTCAAGCAATTAAATTCTATTATCTATTAAATTAATTTCTTAGGTGGCAATCTACCAATCAAATGTCATGCTGCCRTGCCAGACTTTAGCTGTTGGTAACAGAAGACAGCTTTCTGAGTCCTCCTGTGTTTCAGGTCCTCCGGCAATTTAGAGATCAGACCATCAAGTGGAGGCTGAACGTGGCTTGGAGCCAACAGATAATTTATGAAGCAAGTGTGTAATAGCAGAACTTCATCAAGAATGTAGAGAGCTAGTGACTATGGTCCTATTTTCCTTTTATGTTATTAGAATGCATGAAATGTGTTAAGCTCACAGTTCTGGAGAACAGGACACTGGGTTGGTTTTCTGTAACAAATGAAGCTCAGACAGCAGCAGAATAAGCTTCTCTTTTCTGCTTTGTAATGTGCTTCAGCACCAGCTCTTGTTGAAATGTTCGTTGTTAAA
Organism: Phoebastria nigripes; assembly: GCA_035582835.1. Lineage (NCBI taxonomy): Eukaryota > Metazoa > Chordata > Aves > Procellariiformes > Diomedeidae > Phoebastria > Phoebastria nigripes. The sequence goes on from JAYKAV010000026.1 coordinate 170,001, forward strand.
AAAACCTTTCAAAGGAAAATTGCTTGCTTTCTTAAATTGAAGCTTTCATAGAACATTTTTACTTAGGTAAAGATTTTCATTTTTCCTCAGATAGAGCAGAATACAGAAATATTTTTGTTGATGATTTTCTTTAAAAAAGCATAGAAGATGTTGAAAACAATTAAACCCCCTTGAAATGTATTGAAAAGATTAGGACATATTTCTCAATATGTTTTATGATTGTCTATTCTAAAAAAAAAAACAACTCCTGGCAAGCAACGCCACTTTTAGTTTAGTCACTGCAATAAAAGAAAGAAATAGCCTACGAGAAACAAGAAGTAAACCGAAATAAATAAAATCTGTTCAAACAGTTGAAAATAAATTTATTATTTTACAGAGAAATTCACAGGGATGATGGGATTTCACATAAGATACACTAGATCTGCGGCTGTGGTTTATGCTACTGCTATTACAGATACTGTAATATCTGTGCATTTTTCTTTGAAATATATGAATAAAAGTAACATTGTAATAATTAATAGTTCTGTAGTGATTTATCATATGTCAATTATATAGTGTTCATTAATCTTTTTTAAATTGTATTAGTAACTTAAATATTAGTAGCTACATAAAAATTAATAGCACTAGTAATAGCATTGACAGCTATCTAAAAGTAGGTCAATTGTAGTATGTGTATAAGTTTGTGTATATTCTATTTTATTTTCATTATATATTTTGAAAATGTCTGTTAATGTACAGCTTAAAGACCTGGTGCAGGTCATCAGTTGCTACAGGTCTATACAGCTTTACATGGGCATGGTCTATAGTGCTAAAAGTGTAACAATGCTGCAAAGGATCTAAACATTTGAGTATTTAACAGGAAATGCATGGAAAAGACAGGGATGCCTGATTTTTAACATATCCTCTTGAGACAAAAATACCAAAACAACTTCTCTTCATGCAGCTTTATTTCAGTACTTGAGTCCTCCTGAAACTGAAAAAATGAAAAAGCAGTTCTGTAGAGAGGTATAGACATATATAATCATGCAAAATCTATGAGAAGGTACACAAAAAGGAGCATAAGATAGTATAGGAAATGTTCACTTTGGCATTCTTAGAATTGCCAGTATTTCTCTGCAATCTCTATTTTCTTCTTACGGTGTAATTTTTCGTCCCCTTGGTAATATCTTTTGTAATACAGCAGAACAGTCTCTTTCCCTAAAATATTGCAGTTTAATTAGACAATAGAGTCTGTTTAAACATTAGTCTAGTTTTTTTCAACACAGAGCAGACACAGTGATATCAGCAAACTGTGTTAGTTGTTGGAAGTAATTTCTGTGGGTGAGACTATCCAAGGACTAATTAAACTACAGAGAAAGAAATAGGAAGTGRAGAGGAACTGTTGAATGGAAGTGGGTCTGATGGGACTAGAAAGAGATGAGGGAAGGAGATTTAGGTGGAAGAGAGGGGAAAATGTTGAAACAGAAAGTCAGTTTGGCTTTGGGAAGCAAAAGTCTCTTAAAAACCCTGAAAAGTTTTCTGAAAATCCAGGCATCCTTGCTTTGACTGGGATTTTGTTTTGTGTTTCTCTATTGACTAAGGCCTCTAAAGAGGTTACAATAATTACTCTTTGGAGGAGTACATGGGTGTCTGGTCAGCAGAGTGAAGATGCAGAAGGATGAATTCTGTACTCAGCATGTTCAATTTTGAGCAATATGAGATTTTCAGAGGCTTGTAACTTAGCCATATTTAAATAGCTTTTTGCATACAACCATTCATAAGCTAGATTTAAATTTTCACTCTGAAGTATAGTAACTGAAATAGTTATTTAAAATAATGACTGAGCATGGAAAAGCTATTTATTTCCCCCACTACTGTTCTAAAATTGAATTCTATTGATTTTTAAGAGTAAATTTAGCGTGTGGCAGATATTCCACAATAACTACTGTGGCTTAAACTTTGGCCATATGTTCCTGGTGATTTTTTTTTTTTTTTTTAATAATGGAAAATGCAAGGTACATCTTGCTATATGCAGTGCTACAGCTACCAGCCATAATTACATGAGTACACAAACAGACACTTCACTTTCTTCAGAAATTTCCAACAATTAAGCCCTATAAATTCTGAACTAAAAATAAATCAAAAACTCCTAGGTCTGATCTGCCTGGCCTAAAACGTTTAATTCTAAAAATGAGGCCTGCTGTGTGATTGACATTGATCTTGGAGTATGGATTCAGAAAAAAGCCTCTGAGCCACTACATTTTCAGTTAGGCCTCACTGCTTCCTTTTTTTCAAATAGGCCATGAGAGATGCATTGACCTTAAATGAATAGATTTAGAGAAATTACATTAAAATGAAAACACCAACACTAAGACTCTCAAAGTTAGTTTTACTCTATAATAAAATGTAAGATATAGGACTATCTAAATGTCATACAAATCCTTTATTGTAATCTTTTTCTGAGTTATTTTAATCAGATAAATGTGCAGTATTATAGTTAATATCTATGTTTAGGATACTTGAGGTCTTAATTTAGGGTTATAAGAGGTTTTTTTCTGTCTGCACTCTGGAAAGACTGATAAGCAACAACAGAGTCCTCTGTTATTAATCTTTTTGCTATTGCACATGTAAACAAAGATTGAGTTAATCCTGTGATGGGATCTGCAACAGTCAGTTGAAGCAAAGCATAGGAAATTGCAGGCTGGAATTAAACTGAGATCCAGGTTATTTAGGTACAGAATTTTCATAAGCATCCTAAAGACAAATTTGTTAAAATAACTCAATGGAATGTCTGCTTCATCTTTACAGAGGAGCTTGAATAATTTACCAAGTTACCTAGAATGAAATAGAGAAGATATGCTGTCCCTGAGGTTGCTGGCATATACATTTGTGGAAGGAATTCTTTGTTACTAGTAATAATTGTTCTAATTAGTTTCCACATCACAAAACTTTGAGTTTCAAGTTGTATTAGTCTTTCATTCATCCATAAGGTAAAATTAAGTGAGCACAATGAAACATATGGCAAATAAACTAATGGCAGAAAAACAGGGCAAGTTAAATAATCCAAAATAAAAAACTAGGTTTTCAAATGTTTGAATGCCTATTTCAACAACACAGAATAATTCCAGAATCCCTTCACTTATACATACCTTTTTATCTTTGATGGGAAACAGTTAACTGCTTTTGGGTTTTGAGGCAATTTAGCTGATGCTGCATTATGTGAATCTAGTTTTATGCTGCAATTATGCTGAAATCACCAAAAAAAACCATTCTCGTGAATCAAGTCCTGTGAGTTTTTTTCTCAACATTTTAGCCATTATCATCCTTATTGACTTGTTTATTGCTTCTTAACGAGCTCCTTTGTTAGTCCCTCTAATCATCAACTTGCACCATAAAAGACTAGGAACCTAAACCTGATTTGTCTTTTCTGCTTTCATGCTAGTGTCACATCACTGATTTTATTTGAACACATCTTCATTTCTACCTGTTTAATAGGATAATCAAATAAATGTGTTAGTTATATACCTTTTTTCTTACCAGTGCTAAGACGACCCCACGTTAACCTCTTTCTAACCTCTCTCCAGTGGGATTTTATTCCTTATTGTCACTTTATGAATCAGATTTTCTTCCCCTGTTGGTGTTCTCAGCAAGGCTGCATCATCCTAATTTTATGTTTCTGGACTGGACTCTATTACAAAGCCTTCAGCAAGGTCTAGATAAACTGCATTAACTTTACCAGATTTCTTCACCAAGCTAGTAATTTCATCAGAGCTTTGTCATTGCCTTAACATGAAACTGTTTTGCTTATCACACATAATGTCCTTAGTTAAGTGCCTACATACTGATTGTTACATGCTAGTAACATAGTAGTAATAACCTCCCATTTTTTTTTATACTGCAGCAGAAAACTATCATTTTATCAAACACTCTAATCAACCTAGAGGGTTTTCAGAGATGATTCCAGGAGAAATAACCACGTTAAAAGCTTGTTATAATATTTTTCTGTGGTTTCATCATTGTTTCTATGACTGCGTTGGATTTTTATATTATTGCTGTTATTATACTAAATAGTTGCACTAAATTTTATCCCAACAAAATGAGTCAACTATCTGTTTATCCATGAAATAGAAAATAGGTGACATGGCTGTGCAAGTTCTGCAAGACCCACCCTGGGCATGAGAAAGCAGTCGAGGGCTTAGTCTGTATATGAGATCTGTGTATAGGACCTGCTKGTAGAACAGCCACTGCTTTTCCTTTCAGGACAAACCTTGGACACAGGCTGCTAAGTGAGAGCTGCATGGCAATGACCAACTGTTTTACACCTGGCTGAGTGCCTTCTGCCTATCAGTTATACATTGGAATTGGACTTTTACAAATTGGTCTTATATGTAGTTACCAAAAGTAATTTCCCCATATGACCTGATATGTTATAGGTTGTTTTTCATATAGGTTTTATAAAATTCATTAGTATTATTTATTTGATTCTTTAAGTAGCAGCTATGAGATTAGAGGCGTGTAAAACCAGAGACAATTGTGGCTACAGGGAATTCATAGTAAAAGGATGCCTTTTTCTAAGCAGCAAAATATCTCTCAAGAGGGGCTGAGTCACTTCAACTGTTCCTTCATCTACCATAAAGATATAGAGGATACTCAACAATGACAAATTTGAATGTGGATGTAGAAAAGGCAGGACACAAGAAGCAATGTAATTCTAATATAACCCTTCTCATTACTTAAAGCTCTTGCTAGTTAAAGGAATTAAAAGTCTGTATGTCACATCACAGTAGGTATAAATTAAACAAATATGTCTCCACTGATGGTTGTTTCCTTTTACCTGAGGACCAGGGTTGGGACATCTGGATCTCTCAAACAGCAACAGAAAACAGGATTTCTCAATTGTGGAGGGTAAAGAATAGGAAAAATAGTAAAAGACCACCATGACAAAATAGGTCTTGCTTTGACATTACATATGAGAATAAGCCTACTGAAAGTGCAAACTGACTCAAAATGCTTATAAAAATATAGAAAAAAAATCAGAACTGGGGAACAAAATCAGAAGGACCGAAGAATTTACCTGTATGGTATGTACAAACATCATGTAACATGTAAGGGAGAAAGGAAAAAAAAAAAAMCATTAATAGTAAGAGGAAGACCAAGGGAGGTATGGACTCATTATACAACAAAGAAGACAAAAAGCTGAAGTGTTTTGTGCCATCTCACTAAAAAGGTAAACTGCAATTAGATAGCCAACATAATCAACGCAAGCAACAGGCTACCATAGGGGAATAATATAGCTTAATAGATGACTTTAAAACAGGTTTTAAGGGAGATGAACAGAGAAACTTTATCTTACCTAGTATCCTTAAAGAACTGGCAAAGAGATCTCCAAGATAATCACAATTACCTTTGAGAAGTCAAGGAGGACAGGTGAGGGCCTTCAATACTGGCAAACAGCAAATATAGAGGCATATGAATACATATTAGACAATCTGGGTGTCTAAAGTGGGTAATTAGTTTCCCAGTTGCCATATATAGGCACAGGAGAGAGACAGTTTCCCAGGCAGATATGGAGACTAATCTTAGGCTTCCTTAAGCACTACTCTGCTCTGTTTTGTTTTGTGTTTTGTTTTGTGKTTTTTTTTTCCTCTTCTCCATTGATTGTATTTGAAGCTAATTCTGGCAACTAAATGAGATGTCTAAAATTATGTGAGATGCAGTTTGAATATCTCTCATACCACCTGCCTTTCAAAGAGGATAGAAGAGAAAGAAAAACAGCAGCAGATCTGTCAATTTAGCTTGAATTCTTCAAAAAAACTCAGAACAAAAAATCAAACTGTTTGTAAACACCAAGACTGAAGAATAAATGAGGAATAGCCACTTTATTTGTCAAAGCCTAATCATTTCAAGTCAACGTAATTTCTTTCAGTGACAGGGTGAGGGGTCTTGTAGGTGGAAGAGAGGGAGTAGATGTCGTACATCTTGACTTCAGCAAAACTTTTGACAATATCTCATATTCTCATAGATGTGCTAGGGAAACATRAAAAAAAATACTAAGGTAAATGCAATACCATCTGTAAAGTATATTCAGATATTAATTATCAGTGTTTCACCTTCAGACTGAAAGGATGTATCAAGATGAAGTCTGCTACCTCCAGTAAACTTAGATATTTTTATTAAAAACTTATGCATAATAGGTTTATTAATTTTCAGTTGACCAAACCAGGAGGTGCTTCATCCTTTTTGGAAGAGTCCACAGGATGATTAAATTTAATTACATGATGCCCAGTTGAACATCTCTTATTGTTCAAATCAGTAACTGCTTGCAACTCAGTAGTCACTATGGGAAGGTAGAATCCCCTCTGTTCTGGTGATTCTGAGCTATATTACCAAAAGGAGAGTAAAGTCTCTCAGTCCAGATGGAAATAAATGGAATGAYGCTAGTTCAGATAATAACTTATATTTCTGTTAACAGCTCTTTTCTTTACTCTTTTTGTATGATCTTGCGGATAGGGTCAGAAAAGAGATACAGTAAACATTGACCTAGGATAAGCTCCAAAGAGCCATACTATAAAATTAATTGTGTATCTTATGTATTCATAAACCATTTTTCCAAACCCATAATTATTTAATACATATATTAATATATGTAAGTAAAGAGAAGAGAAGAGAAGAGAAGAGAAGAGAAGAGAAGAGAAGAGAAGAGAAGAGAAGAGTTGAGTTCCAGCTGGAAGGAACCTACAATAACCATCTAGTCCAACAGCCTGACCAAAAGTTAAAGCATATTATTAAGGGCAGTGTCCAACTGACTCTTAAACACTGATAGGCATGAGGCATCAACCACCCCTCTAGGAAGCCTGTTTCAGTTTTTGACCACACTGTCAGTAAAGAAATGCTTCCTAATGTCAAGTCTGAACGTCCCCTGACACAGCTTTGAACCATTCCCACGTGTCCTATCATTGGATATCAGGGAGAAGAGATCAGCACCTCCATCTCCACTTCCCCTTCTCAGGAAGCTGTAGAGAACAATGAGGTCACCCCTCAGCTTCCTTTTCTCCAAACTAGACAAACCCAAAGCCCTTAGCCGCTCCTCATAGGACATGCCTTCCAGCCCTTTCACCAGCTTTGTTGCCCTCTTCTGGATGCATTCAAGTATCTTAACATCCTTCTTAAATTGTGGGACCCAAAACCGCACACATAACATAGATTATGCAGATTTATGAACTGATCTGTATCAAATGTCTATCACCACCTTTACATTATCATTACCACTTAACTTTTCTCCTTATTACCTGAAAACCATTATAGCAATCAACCCAACCAGCTAAAAGCTAAAATAAGATAACTTTATTYTCCCTTCTAACTAAGAAAAGAGTGAATCACTAATAAACCCTTCCCAGAAGATGGGTAGTTTCAACGCATAACTCTTTAATATAGTTGTTTATGTCAAACAAATTTCTCAGATCTTAATTTCCTCTGCTTCCGTTTTTGCAAAACTGAAAATGTCAACAGAGATCCACTTCAGAATTAAAAAAAAAGTCTTCAGAAAGTGGAGAAAAGGTCTTAAAAAAAAAAGAAGGTTGCAGTTCAGTATTGACAAGTGCAAAGATTCTCCATTTAGCTGGAAATTATCAACCCCAGGAAAAAAAAAAGGATGAGAAACAAGTACCTGGGCAGCAATTCTGCAAAAAGGTCTGAACATAGATACAGAAGCAGGTCTGGCAAAAGGCGAATACCATACTTGGATATATAAAAAGGAATACTGTCTTTATAACACATGTAGTATCCTTTTCTCCCTTTTTAGGGAGCAACACTTGAATATTGTATCAAATAAAAATACTGACCAGTATGAAGGAAGAGTCCAATTGACAGCTCTGAAAATGAATAAAGGTCTGGCAAACATAACAAAGAAGAAAGAACGGAGTTTGTTAGGTCTACAGAATACAAAAGGAGAAATGATAAATCTTCATATTGATGTTTTAAGGAGGTAGGAGATCATTCATTCTCAAAGCTCATAGTGGATAGGAAGAGAAATAGTTTCATCTGCAGCCTTTGATCCTCATGGAATAGGAAGGAGAGTTAAGAAGAGTTAAGGAATTGCTTACATAAGGAAATTTCAACATCCATATAATTGGGCATTTTTTAGAAGCAGGTTAAACAAATGTGTGTCAGGAATAGGTACAGCTGATCCTTAGGTATAGGATTGTGAATAGGGACTACATAATCTCTCAAGGTCCCTTTTTGCTCTTTTTAATGATCTTACAACCTGACAAAGTCTGCCTTATCTATTTTGGAACAACAGGAATGCGGGCAAGATGTTGGGGACAAAAAATTCTCAGTCAAGAGACTCTGGCTACCAAATTGTATATTGGAATATTTGGATGCATCCAAAGGCTTGCTGCCTTCAAAAGGACTTCCATCAGGCCAGGAACGGCCACCAACTCACTGACAGTCAAACCATGCCCCTCTGAGACAGTTTCTATTAAAAGAGAATTTATAATCAGGAACCAGCCTCCAAAAAGCCTTGAAAATGTTTAAATTATATTTATTCAGATGTTTCAGAGGCAAATCATATAGGCCATTAATGGACTTTACTGGACATCACTAATGTATTTATTTCACATACAAAAGACTTGGGTGCTAGAAAAATGGGGCTCGCAGAAAAAATTCATTGGTTTTTGCTTGTGAATAAAAGCTATAAATGCCATAGTCTTCTTGGAACCAATAAAATGGACCCTTCTCTGCTATTTCTGTCGGTAAATCATTCAACCTTTTTCTTGTTCCTACTTCTTACACATACCACCAAAGGACTCTTAAAATCCATGGTGGAATCTCTCCCACAATCATAGAAGCACCAAATACAGAAATCTATTGTAGGAAAAAGCAGCAATATGTATTACTTTGGGAAACATTTTGCTAGATCTCAACTGTCAAACTCACTGAGCACAAATTGAAATGTGTCAAAAGCATCAAGCAGTTGATTAAGAGCATGTCTACACTATCTCACTGCTCTATATTCATCATGACAATGATAGAAGGTCATTTGCTTATCCCACTTAACTCCATTAAGGGTATAAAAGATACATGTTGTCTAAGGCACTGTATGTGACATCTGTGAGCTACTGAAAACCATAAACTTTATTTGTTAGAATGGCTAAGGTCAGCTGGTTTGTGATATGTGGAGACTATTTAATCACTGTCTTTCTGAATTTTATATTAATATATATTAACTTTGTATTCATTATTCTTGATAACCCTCATAATTCTTTATTTATTTATGGATTTTATAAATTAAATAATACAAGTTTACTATATTTATCAATATGCATTTGTCAGTACTGGAGATGTTCTGGACAGTATTTCCTCATGTCCTGCTTCAGCATTATTATCTACAATTTGAGGGAGAAATTTCTGTGACACTTGAGAAGTAGACCCTAAAAGCACATCTTTATGTGTGAGATGGGCACCCAAGTTCATAGAAGGATATATAAGTCTATAAGTAATCCACTGTGGGAAGCTGATAAGGAAAGACAAACATCCTGTTCTCAACACAACTGGTGATGTTTCTAAACAGGAAAACATTTTACAATGAAAAAGGGAAACAATCTTCCTTTGGGATTCCTGTTSTCTGTAGCAGTTGCCAAAAAGATAGTACCTTTTAAGGAATAAGAAAAGGAATCAGAAACACAGTACAAAAGAAAGAAATCCATTTCGGAGGGTGAATGTGAGTCATATCACCCAGAGACATTTTCCACATGTCTTCAGTCCAACCACCTCCACCTTCTTACTGGCAATGACTGATGATCATTTGCATGGTTTAGGCAATTTGAAACTAAAGTATCAAGAAGAGTCCTATGCTTGCAATGGAGACAATGACCRCTTTGAGACAGAGCAGATCTCCCACAGATCATGCAGACTGTGGAGATCATCAAAGCACTGGTGGTCTTTGTGTCCATGGGAATACTGCAGGGTAGACAAGGAAGCAGGCTGCAGTGGCTAACAAATGCAGACGAGAGGACTTGTAGGTGACTTTTGTGTTGAGAGTGCTGAGTATAGATGACAAAGAGTACTGGGTCTGCGGTATGCATTGAAGCACGGGCATAGGGTACTGTGACTTAGGGTGCTGGGTGTAGGGAGCCCTGACTGAGGATCATCTATATGAAGGAATTAAGGTAAACTATATTTTCTTCCTCTTTTTTTCATCTTTTCCTTTCTTTATATCTGGATTAATTTCCCACTCTTTTCAATGTTTCTTCTCCAATTATTAGTTTGTGTTGTCTCCTTCCTTTCCCCTTTCCCCTTTCCCTCTTCTGGTGGACGATCTCACATTACTGTGTCTGAGTATCTTATTTTGTGTATTCTTCCTCTGCTAAAGTATCCTCTCTCTCACTTTCCATCATATTTACCCCCCAAACTAATTTTCACAGGCGTAGTCTAAAAGTCATTGCATTTTTACTCCCTTTTCCTGTCAGCTTTCCTGCTGAATTTCAGCTGCACATGCCATCTACACATATCTTGCTGTAATGAAAATAATTACTACTAATTACCAATTGCCAGGTATCGGAATACAGATTTGYTATCCCTTGAAGCAATGATGAAGGATATTATGCCTCTTCCATTTTAATTCTGTAAAATGCAAGGTACAGCCATGCTATAGAAAAAATTTTGGTTTTGCAGCTGATTTTTTTTTTCTCTCTCATTTTCTCTTTTTTTTCTTACACCACAATAAAACAGGTAAATAAAGAGATACGAAATACCTGACTGGACTTTCAAAATGATACAAAGAGATATCATTCAGGTGTTATAAATRCAACCAATTTTTAAAATTATTTAAACTCATCCCAAGGATCCCAAAGTCATTATTTGGACCAAAAGAAATATTAGTCTTTGGGGGAAAAAAAAGCACAACAGAAGTGTTTAAATAGACAGAGAGATGGAAATAGAAGCATAAATTCAAATGACCAGAGCACTGAAACAAACTTATCTCCTGCAGGAACATCTTGTTAGAAGTCACTCACAAACATTTGTATAACTTAGCTTAGAAAACACAAATTTTCACAGAGAATGGAGGATAGCTTTGTCTCTAACATTAATCAGTCTATATGTCCCTCAAAATCTAAAAAATCACAGTAGGCAGAAAGAAGCATGCAAACATGCGTGTACCCTCAAACACAGCACTAGCAGATAGTGTACTTTCCTGAGGAAATCAGAATAAATGATACCTGAATCAAAGGGCTTACAGTGTTGTTTGTTCAGACAATTTTTAATATGGTTGAGAGAAATAATACTGCTGTGGTCTACATATTACATAATCCATATTTAAATTTCAAACCATAGRCTTTTATTGTAACATAGTCGTCTTCTGTTCTGTGAAAGTAATACCTCCTCATACAGAATTATTTTAATAACTAAAACTAGTTAATGCCAATAAATCTTGGTAAGGGGAAATAAGTCTTAGAACTACATGCCTCCTTGACTGACTAGCATCGGAAAGAAATTAAATATATTTTAGCTTGTTTTTTCAGTAGGTCAATCATTATCTTTCTTTTTTGACATATTCTGACAATCTAAATTCCACCCAAATCCTTCTATCTATAATTTCCTATTGGATAACTCTTTATGCAGTGCTCTTCTTAGGCCTTTTGAAATGCTTTTTGATATCTAGAATAACCTGACTTTCTTCATAGAGCAGACACAAAATTTAAGGAAACTTTAGTCATTCTGCACATACCTGCAGCTACTGAATGCTTCTGCCTTTCCTTCACTTGAAGTCTCCATGGACCATATCAGCAAAACCATTCCGGTGTACAATTCTCCCCTGAGATTAATAGTTCCTTTTTTGAGGGAGAAACATCATAGCAGGTTGAGGAAGATTCCTTCCCAAAAATGTTTATGAAGGTGAACAATTTACATGTTAAGCATAGAGTACTATTATTTTTACAAACCTCTTTTTAAAATCTGTTTTCCCCCCTTATAATACACCAATTGAAAACACATCAATTTAATAGATCTTCTATCTGAATTTTTGTTAAACCTCTTAAATCTTAATAAAGAATGCTCTTAAAAGTGATGTTTTGCCTAGGAAATTATTTTTGTGATTTATAACTCACAAAATCATACAGAAGATTTTTTTAACTGGTTTTATATCTAGTAGAGTATTGCGTATAAAAATGTGAAGACAGATGTGTATGAAAGAAATAGAAGTATGTATGTTGTATGTATTTTATTTCTACAGAATTTCTGGGTAATACTGACACTACAGGGCTATATTAGAAGAAAATAAACTAGCAGATCTCTGCAGAAAGTTGAAACAATATAAAGGTATCCACCATGAGACTGACTCAGCTCTAGAAGCTGTCAATAAAAAGGTTGACATTAATAGTTATGGCACTGAACTACAACATAATTTCTTATGTTGTAAGAAATATTTACACTACTACTGGGAGTAAAACCTATAGAAATTTAAAGGGAATTATTTTCACAAAGTTCTATTGTACAATAAGGAATCATCTCCAAAATTTCTGAAATGATACCAAAATGAAAGCTATTTGGAAGTGATGTAGGAAAAGCAGGTAAGAAAACTTCAGTGATATAGATCAAAATGTCCAATTTTCATACTGAAAGGGAAATGTTCTGGTTTACTAAAATTCAGCCAATATAGATTTTGAAACTCTGTGCACGTAGGCAATAAAAACAGTTATCGCTTTGAATGCAGAATTAGATGTTGCTTAAAAAAATACACAGAGTAGGAGTAATAGAACCCCAAGAAGCAGAATCATTTCCTGCATGTATTGGATGAACAGCTGAAATAATCTGAGAAAATATGAGCCAAAATAAACAATGTTATACATTGCTTGGAATATACGTGCTATTATTGAGCACACTTCCTGGTTTAAACCTGTACTGGTTTAAACATTTTTTTGAGAAAGAAACTCTTCAGACAATTCTGTTTATAAATATAAAGTTAGGAAGTAAAATGAACAGTCATCAATTCCCTCTTTTCAAAGCATTTTTGTTACAAAAATTCAAATAATTACTTTTTTGAAATCAAACTTAGATCATAATGGATTCTTAAGAAAGCCAAAGAAAATTAACATGCAGCTTGAATCTGTAACTGTAACCAAATCAGAAAAATTAGAATTAATTAAAGCAGGAATTCATTTTAATGATAAGTATGCAAAGACTTGCTTAATCAAATGTTATGCAGAGACAGGTAATAATGATTCTGAAGCCTGAATGTGTTATAAATCTTCACCGGCTTGGAAAAAAATTATAGAGGATCAATTGGATGAAACACAAAAGCAGGGAATTATCTTTCTCTGAATTATACTCTACGGGCATCATAATTTGTAATACTGCCCATATCTTCCAGTAATTGAAACCCTGTGCAGAAAATAAGGTATTAAATAATGTCAACCATATATATAAGTTTTTATTCTCTGAGTCAGAGATTTCCTGCCTCTTTGAGCCAAACTAGTTACAATGAACACTAGTAAATTAGAATTATTTAATGGGTCACTATGTAAGCAAGCTTCACTGCATGACAAATGTATACCTCCTAAAATTACAAAGTAGTTTTTATTTTATTTCTTACATTATTGTTGTTGTTATATTATTGTTATCATTATTATTAATCACTTTGATCCTGATGTTATAAAAAAAATCTGCAAAGCCTAATCATCTATGAAAAAGCACTGCTTTACAAATTAGGGGCTTAATGGGTTATAATACTTATATGAAAGTATTGTTAATATATTTCTACTGGGATTCTATTCACAATCTATAATTTTGTGAATAAAACCAGTTAATTTAATCTTAGTACTTTTTTTTAGATTCTAAGGGCTGCAGTTTAAAAAGCAATATATGTAAGAATGCTCTTACTTCATAGTTCAAAGTATGACAACCATAATTAAGACCCTAATCAGATGGTTGCTAATTAAGTTCTAAAAAAACATTAAAGTAGGTACTATTGGGTAGAATTCAACCTTTGTATAAGCCCATTGCCTTCAAGTGAACATTATCTGCTTACACCAAATCTGAATTTGTGCTTATAGATCTTGTTGTCATGGGGTGCAAACAGATATTGTTGCTAAGAGAGGGGAAAAAAAAAAYSCTTAACATCCAGAAGTCATGACCTTCTATCTTTTCCTTTAGATTATCTGTTGATCGAGCAGTGAATTACTTTGTTAAATAGCTGGAATTTTTTTAAAGCTGAATTTCTGAATTTTCATTTATCCATAACCCAGAGAGACATATGAATACACACATACCAGCTGTAAGGGATAATTTTCTTATTAATCTGAGACACAGATTTATCCTGACGGACCTAAGACATCTCTAAAATTCAGCCTAATATAAAATATCTTTATAATTCCCAAATTCTCCCTAACATCTTCAGAATTCCAAAATGGCAGCAAGACAATTTCTGTTGGAAAATGTAATATTATTCAAAATGTTCTTGATCTACCACAGCAAAGGACCCCACTTTCTGCTCTTGAATTATGGGGCAATATTGGGCAGCCTAAAATCAAAGATGCTGGAAGAAATACTCATTGAATCAAAAAAAAGAAGAATCAGTTTTAATTTTGCTTTCCTATACTGGACATAAAAGTCCTTAGGTTACATACTGTAGAATTGGCAGGCAATCTCAATTTAATGCAAGTGAATTGAAACAAATCATGTACCAAACATAACTGGCAATGTGTTTTCCTCATTTTTAAGTTGAGATTATTAACAGTCTAGACCTTGGACATTTTATTTCCAGAGAAACATCACTGAGAATAGGGGAAATATTCAAATGAACAAACACATGACAAGCATAGCTGTCCCCTGATCTCTCTTTTCATTCCTCAGAGTATTTCGTTAAGTAGCGTCTCCCCTTTACTTTAAACTAGAATTTCCCTTAAGCTGGTGCGTCCCAGATGTAGAGAATATCATTAATATGCACATCTCTAGAGCTATGAATTTACAAACCGATTATCCAAATTTATCTTGCTACTCCTAAGTTTTAAAATAAGCACTTTTTCTCTGTTTTCTGCCATACTGGGAAAGATAGTTGTCTGACAGAAATTAGAAAATCTCCCTTTTCTTTGTTTGGCCACATTTACTCAGGCCTGTAGCAAACATGGCCCCTAATCTGAGCTCTCAGTAGCTCATGACGATGAGCACAGAAGTGTTTGTCTCAGGGTAGGCTCTAACGGTTTTTAGCCACGGGGGCTGCCCAGGGCATTTGCGCTGTGCAGGCACAACATGCTCCTGAGCCAGTGCATGCTCCTTGCTCCTGCGTGTTACAGCACCAGGCTGGTGCTGGCGTGTCCAGCGTGTGCTCAGTGCAGTGGGGAAATAAACACAGAAAGATTTTACCGAGAGTTATAAATTTCTGGTGGGGATGAATCTCACTAATCCCGAAGTATGAGCCACCCCATCTTGTCTTTTCTTTCAAACTTTCCCCTCCTTCTATTTTTCAGTTTTTCTTCATAAATTCTTCTGTCTTTTCTTCACCATTCTTCTGTCTTTAGAGCCAGACGACAGTCAAATTTTCTGGTGCACAGGAAATTCCAACATTTCAAAACTTGTTTTTCTTCTGTATTAGACATCACGTCATTTTATATTAGGCACTAATACTACTGGCATGTCATATTATATTAGAGCACGATACATTAACTAAAATATTATATTWATATTATTTAATTTACAGCATTATTTTAATTTGGTTATGCAAGACGGATTTAGTATATATTGTTTATTTTACTTTTATATTATTTTAATGCCAGCTGCTTTTTCATTGTCATGCTCAATGTCAAATATGCTTCATTGCAGGAAACATAAGACACATCATATTAAAGAAAGTTTTATCTTATTATCTTCTTCTAATTAGAGTAAAAAGTTCAGACTGACATTACTGAAACATGACACATGCTAATCGCAAATCAACCAAGAGCTCATTGGAAGGAGTTATAATTTAATCTCTTTATTGGCTTGATCTTTGTAAAAAAGTACAAACATCCTTTGAGAATGGAGATTTACGATGGTTATATAATGGAAACAAGATCCTTTATTCAGTAAAACTCCAAATTTCATTCTCTAAACCAAGACATAATCTCTGTTAAAAGGAAACAGACCCAGTGCTAAGTACCCACCAATATGAATACTGCTCATGTGAACATATTGTTTCTGGGACAGCACTTAATAGAAATTGTAGGCTTCAGCCATCACAGACCTTCCTACAGAACCACCTATATGTGACTCTGAAGAGGTGGTCACTTGGTAGCATAGGGAGGAAGCAGAGCATATCAGCAGGACAGAGAAACACCAGCTGAAATGGCGATATTGGAAACATACCTCCTGTTTTGCTTGTCTACAAGAGGAAAAAGAGGGATGAAACTAGCCATTAATAATTCTAAACATCATAAATTTTGTAAAAGCAAAGAAGATGAATTCATGAAAATAAAGAGAGAATGTATGTGATGTGGGCAGGGCATTGACAAGTGCTATCCAGAGGAGATTGGAAGTATTGCTGATTACATGCTTCTAGGAAGATAAGGGACATTTGGTCTAGGAAATCACTTATTGGCAAGATCTTTTTTGTAAGGTAACCGCAAAAAATATGTTTATGACAGAACAAAACCATGGGAAACCAAATACTGTAAAGTGGTTTCCTCATCTATTCATACCCTCTCCTCCTTGGTCTCCTTATGCTGATTCTGCTTTTCCAAGATGACAAGAAGGCTACTCTTTCATACAGTGATAAGCAATATGACAGCTTTGAAATTCACAGCGATGTTCTACAGGGATATAGTTTGATGACAACTGTCTTTGATAGAGTCTTTTCACTGCTGCTTTGTCATTCTCTCTTACCCAGCGTGTAAGGTATATACATTTCCATAATCAGCCAGATGGAAAACYTTTCAACATTTAATAAGAGGTGAATAGTACCAAAAAAAGTAAAGCAAATGCTGAAAAGTGTATTTCCTACATTTCTCACACACAGTGAAGATGAGCACTAAAGAATCTGATGCAAATTTTCATTGTTCGTAATAAACTAGGATTAATTCCTGGCATAAAAGGAGCATTTTTTTTTATTATTTTCCATAATTTTAGAGTTAATTCCCTGTTCCAGAAGTGTTGATAGATAATACAGGCAAGAAGTTTTTCATAAATTCTCTTCTCCAGGGTCAAATATATTGCATGACCTATCTCTACACATCAAGACTCGCTTTTGTACCCGAGGAGCATCTATTTATTCATTCAGTTGACTAAATGGTGTTGGAAAATGAAAATAGTGTTGGAAATTACTAACATTTCACAATTAACTATGTTTACCAGGTGTATATTCTGTGCCACTGTGTGCCACTAGATTTTTGAACTGCATGAGGAGCCAGAGAAATAAAAGGGATGTTACTGAAAAGGAAGAAGCAGAAGAAAACAAAGAGAAGTTCATCGAGTATCTGGTACCAAAAGGTTTTTTTGCCTCATCCTCTCAGTTATGACGCTACAGATAAATAGTGCTCAAGTGCCAAAATATAAGCATCTGGTGTAATTTTAAATGTCTTATGGTATCTGAACTATCCTCACGGGGCTGTCAAGGGATGACACAGGAGCTATGCCCTACAGCAAAAGCTGCAGGCCAGGCAGGACTCCCATGGGGATCTCAAATCACACTCAATGGGCAACTGAACTGAGTCCTCGATCTCCACTAGCTGCAGTGAGGTATTGAACACCAAGCTCCCATGTAAAGATTTACATTTAAACTACATTTAAGAATCTTGATATCAAATCTGCTAGCGTCTGTATTACTGTGATGCATTCACAATTTTTGAAAGAGATAAGAAATGTTTTATCCTCTCAAGTATTTTTCTGTAAAGTGAGAAAAAATATCAAAACACCTCATTTTTTTCTCCATTAATTCCAGATTTTTAGCATTTCCAGATGAAATTTGTTTTATCAGAAGTTTTCTACCTTTTACTTGAGTTCTTTTTTTTTTTTTTTTTCTCATCCACACGGGAGGTCATCAGGGATTGCTATCACACAAGCGACCATTATCTTTGCTAGAATTATAAATAAGTGTTCCAGAAATTCACAGAAGAATTGTAAAAGGAACACCATAATAATAAAATATTTTGCTAGAATTGTGGCATAACAACTTTTATCATGAGTGGGTTTTGCTAGACCTGGACTAGTAAATGGCAATTGTTTCAGAAGTTACTATCAGCTCATACAATTTGAGATAATGGGATTTATAATATTTCTAAAGTCACAGCTTCTGGAGTCATGCTATGGTAAGAGAAACTCAGTTGTCATTTAAAGAAAACCTTCCCAGTTATAGCCAAATGTTAAAAATGTGAATCCAGAGATCAATAAAGATATGAACATTGAGGATAAATAAGAAAAAATTAATGTTTAGCTCTTTGTATAAAATGTAATGAAAAGAAAGATAGCTTTGAGGTTGTTAAATCATGAGATTTACRCTAGACTTGGTAACACCAGACTTAAATCTAATAGCTGTTTAGTTTAATGCTCCATCTCCGACAGTGGATCATATCAGACTTTAATTACATTTTTATCCCTTTCAGGAAGGGATGTTTAGGCCTCATGTACACTAAGGACAATTTTATGATGTGAGTCTCAGATGTTGCCTGAACATAAAGTGAATTAACAACAGAGGGCTGCATCCCTGACACGTTAGTAGWAGACATTTTCCTCCATTGTGAAGGTGAAAATGCGGCAGAAGTGTATGCCCTCCTAAACTGCACAGGGAAACATCAAACAATTACTTTTCCATCAAAAATAGAACATTTAATGGACAATTTATTGACTTGAAAGAAATACTATGTTGTTAGTGAGATTTTTCCATTAACCTAAGGTCTGCGCTCTGAAAATCAGACATTCTGAGTGGGAAAACTCACTTTCAAGCRAAGAAAAATGATTGTTAAAATTAGAAAAGTTTAATAAGAAAAGGAAGTGGTTCCATTTCAGGAATTATACAATTAAAATAAYTTTTAAACACTGATTTTTTTCCGAGCTTCTTATTGTTTTAGCCAGCACAAATATCTCACCTTGACTGAAGTTTCTATCATGCAAATTTAGAGAGTGAGTGATAATATGCAAGAGAGGTTCGAACCAAGAGATGTTCCTAAAGTGGTTGTGTAATGAAACAAATTAAATGAAACATTACAATTCAAAGCCAGCCAACCTGTATGAAACGTTCCTGACATCTTTTGCTACTTGGCATTTAAATTGCTCACTGTCTCAACATTCATGGAAAGCAGCCTGCCACTGCTTATACTGAGGTTGAAGGAAGTACACAGAAATCTTGTTTATTTCTCATTTTTTATCTCTCACAAAAGACAACTGCCACTTCATAAATACATGAATACAACCCAGGAAAATCCAGGCAAAATAGGCAATCACAGAGGGTGTCATTATTTACAGGATAACAATGTCAATATGACTGGGGTGAAATACTACATTCCTGGATAGGAAGACAGCACTAAGGAAGTGTGTGCCTACCAGTGTTCAGGTCTTCTAGTATTGCAGCATTGAGAGGACAGACTTCCCTGCTCTCTGGAAAGAACAGTGGCCTGCCATCTCTATGGGAAGCATATAAAATTGATAAGGAATCCCTTGTTGCAAAAACCAGCAGCTCTGTGTTGTGTGGAAGGCAATGAGCAAAAGGGCACACGCTTGTGAAAGCAGACTCCCAGGGCACTCCTCCAGCTAGCAACAGGTCCATAAACATCTTCCTGCATTTTCTTTCTACAAAATTAAATCTTTTTTTCCTTTTATGAGAATGCAGAAGCCACCATTCTGGGCCAGACTGAAGGTCCATCTGGTTCATGATCCTGTCTCCGACACTGTGTAACTTGGAGGCTATTTTGCTCTTTCATTCTGATCAAAACCATGTTTCCATAATTTATTGCCCACGCTTCTGTTCCCG
Organism: Phoebastria nigripes; assembly: GCA_035582835.1. Lineage (NCBI taxonomy): Eukaryota > Metazoa > Chordata > Aves > Procellariiformes > Diomedeidae > Phoebastria > Phoebastria nigripes. The sequence goes on from JAYKAV010000026.1 coordinate 189,913, forward strand.
AGGCTTTTCTTCACAGCACAGTGTGATCCTTAGCCAGGGAGAAAGTTCTGATAATTCCATTATTGTGTTCAGTGAGAGGGTGTTTCAGACAGAACAGATTGCTGCCCTTTCTAACTGACTGTCCTTGAGCTCTCCTGTCAGAGGAAGTCCTCAATATTTCATGTTAACTAGTTCAGTGGTCTTATTTTATTTTCAGGAAATAGTATATATACTTAATGGAAGCCTGATACGCCTGATTTAAAACCACCTCAAGGATTTTTGTCAGCACTAGTATCTTTCAGCGAAGAAATGGATGACGCTGTTCCTTAATCAGCCATGAGGTGGCTGTTAAGTTTTCCAGAACTAATTAAATTCAAGGCACGCCTACCCATCACAGTCTAAGGACTTAATGGTGTTTCTGTCACAGTCTGTGCAAAAAGTCATGCTGCTTTCAGCTCGTGCAGGATCAGCACTGAAGGGTATGGAGCTATTCAAGTCTGTCCCATGGTGGAATGTGAAGGGACAAGAAACTGCAGCCAGGTGTAGGGTATAGCAGGGAAAACTGTTCCTTTTAGACCACATCTCACTACCTCTTTACTGTTATCAGTTAAAGTTTGAAACAGTGTCTTAAAGGGTACCCAGAAATGTTAAATAATGTTCTATTATCTTGGTTGTTTGTTTTTTGGGTTTTTTTTTGTTGTTTTGGGTTTGTTTTTGGTAATAATTGTCTCTGTCATTTTGCTGTTTTGTCACATTGGTAGCCACAATTGTACAAGTTACAGTCTTAAAATCTTCCAAGTTCTAACTGGTTAGGTGTATCTTGCAAAATTGCCATAAAATTTCTCAAGAGCTATTTTGACAAAAACTTCCAAAACTTCTCCCACCATAGCCAAAAACTGGGACACAAGTCAAAACAGAGTTACAGGAAACAAGTAAATTATTAGCATCATATTTTATTTTTCACTTTCATGACACGATATTACTGATCTAAATAAATTTAATAATAAAGAATAAAATAGAACTAGCTCTTCTGAGACAGTTAAGCTGGTGTCTAAWACAAGGGTAATCTATTGTAGGACTACAACATCCATTGGATGTCATTGCACTGGATTTATTTATACAGCATTCTTACTGCCCAGAAATGCTGACCAAGGATGTAATAAACTGCTTCAGAAAGCAAAAATACATGAAATATAATGCAGTTGTGAACAATAAAACTGACAAATAAGTTCATTCAAAGATGATCTGTAAAAGATGTAAGACTGCTCGTATACACTTTGATGTATAATATAATGTTGCTTTCTCAAAAGTAAAAGACACTACCTGAATTATCAATAAGACGTGCAATTGCTCATGTCATTGATTTGAATCTTCAGTGTTAACATTTATTTTAAGCAGACGTTGCTCTTGCTTGTATTGTCCATCCTCATAATGCAAGTCAGATCTTTGCTCAGAGTAAGAGAATTCAGTATTACACAAAAACTCTTTTACATTAGTATTGGTAGCTTCTGAACTACTCCAGTAATATGTTTCACAGCAAAAAAGTTTTAAGACTTTCTACTGATAATTCACTCAAATASATTCAGGCTTTAAGAAGTTCAGATGAAGTTAAAACACTAGGTATTGAATGTGCAATAAGATTTAAGCCCTACCAGTAATAATACTTAGAGACGTACACATTATTTAAAAAATATCTTATGTCATAATGAGCAARAACATTTTCCTACAAAGACATTTTCCTTGTCTAAAAAATATTACAGTTTTAAGGTTCAAACTAAAGTTATTAGAATAAAGATAGCATAAACCAGCTTTTTTTTTGAGCATTAAAAATACAGAAAGCAAAGGGTCTTTTCCCAAATAATGTATTTGAATAAGAACTTACAGATTGTGTTTTCCTTTTTACATATTTCACGACCAATCCATTGCAAATGCTGCTTGATAATCATCATTTTGGCTTTATTTATTTATTTGGCCTATTTTTATTCAAAATGGATTTTAATACATAACTYGAACCCAGAATTTCTTTTTTTTCAGTCATGGTTAGTTTCTAGTTATAAAGAGAATGACAGTTCCTCACCACATATATAGGTGGGAATCCTTTATAAAGAGAAGAAGTGAAATATATTTGTAAGTAGCATGGCATTACTAGATAAATTACAGGAAAAATATCTTCTGTCACAGTTGCTTTCTGGTTGGTAAATGTTTTTATAGGCCTTGAGCTTGTTGGCTGTAGCCAATGAACACTTCTTTCTCTAAAGAATTACAATTTGTCAGTAGGGAAAGCACYTTTGCAAATATCTGTAAGAAAATAGGTATTTCAGTAGGTTTTTTTCCTAGCCTACCATGTTGAGCATTACTAAATTTGAATAGTTTTTTCTTTCTTAACTATTCATGAAATTCTTAAACTATATATTTTTCTTATAGATGTGAGAAACAAATTAAAGCCTCAGCTGTTCAGTGACAGGTAGAGTCCTATGTGCATAAAAATATGTTATCTTGTATTAGCTTGTTGGCCTTGCTAGTACATACAATCGTAGAATCATAGAATAGGTTGGAAGGGACCTTTTAAAAGTCATCTAGTCCAACCCCCCTGCCATGGGCAGGGACATCTTCAACTAGATCAGGTTGCTCAGAGCCCCGTCCAACCTGACCTTGAATGTTTCCAGGGATGGGGCATCTACCACCTCTCTGGGCAACCTGTGCCAGTGTTTCACCACCCTCAGCGTAAAAAATTTCTTCCTTATATCTAGTCTGAATCTACCCTCTTTTAGTTTAAAAACATTCCCCCTTGTCCTGYYGCAACAGGCCCTGCTAAAAAGTTTGTCCCCATCTTTCTTATAAGCYCCCTTTAAGTACTGAAAGGCTGCAATAAGGTCTCCCCAAAGCCTTCTCTTCTCCAGGCTGAACAACCCCAACTCTCTCAGCCTTTCCTCACAGGAGACGTGTTCCATCCCCCTGATCATTTCCGTGGCCCTCCTCTGGACCTGCTCCAACAGGTCCATGTCTTTCTTGTGCTGAGGGCTCCAGAGCTGGACGCAGTACTCCAGGTGGGGTCTCACCAGAGCAGAGGAGRGGGGCAGAATCACCTCCYTCRACCTGCTGGCCACGCTTCTTTTGGTGCAGCCCAGGATACGGTTGGCCTTCTGGGCTGTGAGTGCACATTGCCGGCTCATGTCCAGCTTTTCATCCACCAGTACCCTCAAGTCCTTCTCAGCAGGGCTGCTCTCAATCCCTTCATCCCCTAGCCTGTATTGATACTGGGGGTTGCCCCGACCCAGGTGCAGGACCCTGCAYTTGGTCTTGTTGAACCTCACAAGTTTCACATGGGCCCACTTCTTGAGCTTGTCCAGGTTCCTCTGGATGGCATCCTGTCCCTCAGGCGTGTCGACTGCACCACTCAGCTTGGTGTTGTCTGCAAACTTGCTGAGGGTGCACTCGATCCCACTRTCTATGTCATTGATGAAGTTATTAAACAGTACTGGTCCCAGTACAGACCCCCGAGGAGGGACACCACTCGTCACTCATCTCCATGTGGACATTGAGCCATTGACCACTACCCTCTGGATGCAACCATGCAACCAATTCCTCACCCACCAGACAGTCCATCAAATCCACACCTCTCCAGTTTAGAGAAAAGGATGTTGTGGGGGACTGTGTCAAAGGCCTTACAGAGGTCCAGATAGATGACATCTGTATCTCTTCCCATGTCCACTGATGTAGTCACTCCATCAYAGAAGGCYWCTAGGTTGGTCAGGCAGGACTTGCCCTTGGTGAAGCTRTGCTGGCTGTCTTCAATCACCTCCCTGTCCTCCATGTGCCTTAACATAGCTTCCAGGAGGATCTGTTCCATGATCTTCCCAGGCACAGAGGTGAGACTGRCTGGCCTGTCGTTCCCCAGGTCTTCTTTTTTYCCCTTTTTAAAAACGGGGGTTATGTTTCCCCTTTTCCAGTCAGTGGGAACATCACCCGCCTGCCACGACTTCTCAAATATGGTGGATAGTGGCTTAGCAACTTCATCCGCCAGTTCCCTCAGGACCCATGGATGGATCTCATCAGGTCCCATGGACTTGCGCACTTTCAGGTTCCTCAGGTGGTCTCGAACCTGACCTTCTCCTACAGCGGGTGGTTTTTCATTCTCCCAGTCCCTGCCTTTGCATTCTGCGGCTTGGGCGGTGAGGCTTGAGCACTTGCCGGTGAAGACTGAGGCAAAAAGGTCCTTGGGTACCTCCGCCTTCTCCATATCCCAGGTAACCAGGTCCCCTGTTTCATTCCAGAGAAGGCCCACATTTTCCCTCCTCTTCCTTTTATCCCCGACGTACCTATAGAAGCTTTTCTTGTTGCCCTTGATGTCCCTGGCCAGATTGTATTCTATCAGGGCTTTAGCTTTCCTAACCTGACCCCTGGCTGCTCCGACAATTTCTCTTTATTCCTCTCAGGATACTTGTCCTTGCTTACCTGACACAATTGCATTATTGGATTACTGATTGGAGATAAATATCTTGTATCCACTTCGATTTTTATAATTTGTAACATGTACTTATTTTCTTAAGGAAGATGTTAAAGTTCTTGATACTCTGGTCTGTATACGATGAATAGGTTTGGACCATTTCAGTTTGGTTACTGCTACCATCCCATCCTTCTTTTTGTTTCAAAAGAAAGAAGAAAAAACGTTCAGCAGTATCTTACATCCCTTATTCAAAAAGCAGAGCTCATAGACAATAGTTGAGGTATAGAACAAAATATCCTTATGGAGCAAACATCAACCTCTGAATACCCTCTGAATATTTTAGCCATTCATATTCAGCACCTGAAATACAAGGAACTAAGTCTTGCTACAGAAATGTAAGATAGAGTTTTATCATTTTTTTTTCTCCTGAAATGTACATGCACACTTACATATGGACACACTTATGACTCAGATACATGCACTCGTAAAAGTAGAGGCATTATTACAGAATTAGGTGAGACTACTAAACATATAGCTGAGAAAGAAAATATACATTGTGTGTGAACAGTAAAAAAATAAGTTAAATTATTATTCTTGGTAAAATTTGAGCATTTCTAACTAGGACATAGGCAAAAAATAAGCCTTATATTTAGCTAGAATTCCTTTTATGCTTTGAATAAATTATTAAACTTCTCAAGCAAAGGAATGTTGACCTTTCCCTGTAATACAATGTAAAGTTCACTTTGGGGTGAACTATGGGAACAAACTATTTTTATAACTGAAGATTCACTTGCAATTCATATTTCTTCTTACATATTTCAAAAGAAGAAAAACCCACAGGAACATGAGACTAACACAAATTCCAAATGCCTTTGCCAACATTTGAAATTTCCCCTTGAACGCATTGCTTAAAATTGTTTGGAACAACTGTACTTTTTAGTATTTTAATTAGACTTTAATTCCATGAATGTAATTAAATACTGTATATTCTATATTGATCAGTGCTCACAGACTTCCTACCTACTAGATAAATTAGCAGGTGCTCTTCATATCTGCAGACTAGTTCTATATGTTTTTATTCGTGTAAGAAACTACTCAATTTCTCTTTTGTCCCATGCTTGAGAAACAAAATAATGTGACATTTGGGATGTCACATTTTTGTGCTTATGACTTTCCAGGAAGAGAAATGACAAACTACTGACCTCCTGCAGTAACAGAATGTGACAAATGTTAATGAGGATGAAAGCTAATGAACAGCATGACTTCCAAATTAAATACTTTTCATTTGGTGATGGGGTAAAAGCTCTTTTCCAAAATGCTAACAAATACTTTAAATATAGATACATTAGATGAACAATCTCTCAAAGGTGACACAAAAGGGGGTAGCTTTTCATCTTCGCATTAGAAAATAAAATGGGTTTTTATACCTAAACAGGGATTTAATCTAAATGTATCACTTACTTAAACTGTGCTACTTTTAGAAGAACAGTGACTGAAAAAGGAGTTAGGGGACAGCTTCATAAAAAGAATTGAAGGATCTAAAGACGGACACTGCAGAGTCATGTATTTAGGTTCCCATCTGTCAGAGCAGAATCGAGAACAGAGTCAGCTCACAGATGCACCTGGATGTCTTAGACTGAGCACAAAAGGAATGGTCTCACCATGCTGATATTCACCAACACCTAGTCCAAAAGGGAAATATGACGTAGGAAACCTTTAATCATAGTTTTTGACACCTTAATAGAGGATTTACTTGAAACTACCATTCTCCAGTACTACACAGTTGCCATGCTGCCTTTCCTATACTTCTGCTAGGCAGTTTGAGATATGAAACTATTAAATACATACAGAAAATATTATGTCAATCCCTGAAACTCTTTTCTTAGTTCTGCACCAATGTAAGTATTTCAAGGCTGTAAAATTGTTGTACGGCTTAAGTCTTAAACTTCTTGCTGAATAACAGCTCCTTCACCTTTTAAATGGTTTAGTGTACGCAGTTTGTAATTCTATTATCAGCCTCCCATCATTATGCATCTTATAACATGTTAGCCTTATATTGGAAAGAGAAATGCGAATCCCACCCACAAAGTAAGTTTTATCTGTATGGGTTGGCACAATGAATTGTAGGCCTCAAAACTTAGACAAATGTTCAAAATATAATTGTCCAGGCTCTCTATATAAGTATGTATTGTCTGCTGAGGGAAGACCTGAGGCTATCCTCAAGACCACTTAACTACATGCACCCAGCGAGCCGGCAAACTTGGCAGGGCCAGAGAGCATACGGGATCTTTCACCAAGCATCATGACAAGTGTTTGCAGGCAGTCTGCAGGCAGTCCACAGGCTCTCAGTTAAACATCTTTGGGGACTAAATCCAGAGGCTGCTCTTAAAAACAGGTATAGACATAGAATCTATGTACTAATAAAGTCTTTCTATTTAACCCATGTAGTCTGGCTTGCAAATGGCTTTGGATTTGGACGTTTCTTGACTGAGTTAGTGGTAGGACTTCCACGGGCCACGCCTTTGTGGCTAATTGGACATCCTGATACTAAATTACACGTGTCCGTGGACTCCTTAACCATGAGAATCTCCTGCTTCAAGAAAATGAGAATGAACTACCTGGCAGTGCCATTGGATTATTCTGAGTACATATAATCCTTCCAAACTCTTGCAGTACAGCAAGCCAGTTCATGCCAGTTTGAGCAAGAAAAATCCCTCCTTCCCCTACCTGAGGCTTATACAACCTGAACAGGTAAACAGAAATTGTGTTAATGCATCTGTCAAAAGAGCAATGCAGCAATTTAACGATAGAGCAGTTCCAGTCTGTCACATTACATATACCCGTGTTTAATAGCATTTTTGGAGATAAATTTACTTGACTACTTGGGAGAAGAATAATGCCTTGCGCTCTTCTATCTCTTAGGTGGAAATGTATCAATTAGTAAGATGTCATTCATGTATTTCATGTATATGCATAGATACATTCACTTGAAGATTTTTTTCATAAATCTTATTATTCTGGGTAAATTAATCTGTATAAAATGGGCTGAACAGCCAAGACGTTAACTCTGTTGTATAGCCACAACTGATTAATGATATGACTCCATGTCTTAAAAGCTAACATCATTTGTTGTCTTTCATAAATAATATAGAAATTATTACTGTCTGCACAGAAGAAGAAACATGCTGTCTGTAAAGAATTAGTAAAAGTTCCTAACAGAGGACTGCTAAATGATCTTTAAATTATTCATAGAATTCCTCTGGATTCTTACCCTCCACAGGACGGTTTTGGTGTTTGKTTTTTTTTTTTYYCCCCCCTGAGTAAAATGACTTTATCATTATTATAATTTCCTGAGAAGTAACTGTAGCTTTTGTTTGGAGTTTGAATGAAGGACTGAGCCCATTAACATACGGATTTATACGTTTTTTAAGTTAAGACCTTGACTAATACAATGAAATATAGAAATCAACAGAAGACTCTTATGTTATTGTCACTTCATAGTAATTATGTTAGCACTATTAGGAAAGTGAGGATAAATCTTTCTGCACAGTTATCTTGGCTAGGAAGCTGCATTTTCATTGTCTTCCCCAATTATTCATTAAAGTTTGTGTTTGCCTTAAAATAAGTTCAACTATCTGATTAATGAGCTCTGTTAACCTTTGTCTGTGTGTAATTCTGCATGTTTCTTTGTCATGAGAACGTTCATGTTTTGTGTTTGACTGTATAAAYCTGGAAGGTAATATTTATCTCTGGTTCTGTTTTTTTTAAATCACTACAGAGATAATTATGTCTCTCCTGAAAATATCTTTAAGAATATTTCCCAGGCACCGTATGAAGAAAGCAGTGCCCAACCTGGATTTGTGCTATTACAGGTTTCAACTTCTTTTCAGTTCTGCTGATGATATATATGGTGTATACAATCCTATATGGTATATGACAGTATATTGACATACACCAGAATGAAACTCTGATCCAGGGCATCCACATTCAATGAAACCTTTATTGTTCAAGAACATGTTGCCTGAGAAACTGCAATTGCACTGTTGACCAAGTTTTCCAAAGCAGGGACCCAAGTTTTACTTGTACAAAGTTTGAGGAAGTAGAACTGCAGAAAATGCAGGAACATATACAAAGGAATTAATCATGTAAGCAAACAGCAGTTTCAGTTCACAATTATCACAGCTCTTTTAGGCTGTACATTTTACTAATACAAAATAAGTACTCAAAAGATACAAGCAATATCAAGACCAGATACCTACTGTAGGTATCTCATTTGGTATCACCCTAACTAATGTAAAATCCTACTAGAACCTTCACTTTTTATCAACTTCATTTCCTTTCATTATTTAAGGTGAGATAAAGTGCCTAGCTGACTACTGCAGTACAGAGGGTGAGAGAAAAGAGCACATAAGAAGTATTTAGTCAGTGCTAGGGGTCTCCTGTGCCAGTTGGAAGCTAGCTTATGGGCTGTATTTCTATCACCATGCATTAGGACTGATCTAGCATTGAGCAGGATGTTGGACTAAAAAAACTTCCAGAGGTATTCTGCAACCTGTTTATTTCATGACCCACAGGTAAGCCAAGAAGAGGACAGAAATACATTTGATGGAAAGGAAGAACACATGATTGAAACATGCTACATTTCCCTTATTCTTTTCTTTCTCTTTAGGCTGCACTGAATGCAGTACTGTGCTAAAGTTTGTATGGGCCAAAGGGAAGATTGGTTGTATTCATGGAAAGAAATCATTTGGGGATTCCTTAATTAAAAAAATCATATGGAAGTCAAGGAATCCCCAGATATGAAACAGTTGAAGGTTAGAAAACTGCTAAGGAGAATTATCATGTATGCTTGCTCCTTTCTTCATCTTCCTAAGTATCTGCTCATGGCCACTGAGATTAAACACCAGACCTTTCAGTCTTAGACATGACTTAGTATGGGCATTAGGTTTTTATTATACATATCATCAGGGTTCTTTGCCTGATGGTATTTATCATGTCAACATGTAGTTTGTGACTTGAAAAAGTCTGAAAAGACTCTAAATTTTGGCCTTAATATGTTCTCCCTAAAGTTAGCTTTACTCTACAGCACAATGGGGAGCAAAGTTAGCCTGACAATGTCCCATCAACAGTACACAGGTGTACCAACAAGACTGAGAAAATAGGCTTTTTGGAGCAACCATAATTTTAAGACACATCCCTTGTGTCTATTACAGCACCACAGCCCAACTGGAAAGCATAAGGACCACCTATGGAACAAAATGAGTCCCCCCTAATGGGTGTACGTAAGACACAGTATGATAGTAGGACTGCCTTATACTGCATACAACTTCTGGGTGAACTGTGCACATTCACTTTAAGAGGCTGCTCCAGTGCCCCTGACTTGAACTGTAAAAGATCATTTCCTATAACAGCAACACAACCTACTCCATCTTCACTATTCTTACTTTATAGGATGAATGTATTTGGGAACTTACACTCATTCCACTCTGCCTCCCCCAAGGACCAGATAATCAGAGAAAGCTTTATTACTTTTAACTTTCATTTCACATATTTTTAAATATTCTTCCCTTTATTTCTTTTCACGCAAATACTCAGTGCATAAAAGCATGGACTAAGAGACTTAAAAAAATCTCTGGGCTTGGCATTAGAACAATACCCTTATTACTGTTTTTGCAGCAATACAAATGTGTGGAAATCTCCCAGAAGAGAAGACAATCTGACACTGTGTCAGTGGCTAGAGTGGGTCAATGTCAGCAGTCGTCAGGTGGAGAGTTTTCGATATTGCAACCAACACCCAGATGCAGTAGATGTTTTTCAAAGGCAAATTACTTCACTAAAACCCAAATGCTGTCAATGACAGCAGCAAATAAAGAACATGTGTTCACAGAAATATCTACAATCTGCTTTTCATTTTAATGTGATATCTTTCTTTTGCTTTCCAGCTGATTTTTTTTTAAACACAGAAATTATTATTCTGGGTTTTAAAATTGACCTAGGATCTGACATTTTTAACATAAAAAATTTGCAATCAGGCTAACAGCTTGTGTTTCAAGTTGAAGCCAAATGTAAGTTTAAACAGCCAAATCATAAACTTGTTATTAAATGCCATTTTAAAGGCAGTGGTTCCAGTCTGAGCCTGCATCCTTCCTCTCTTCTGACGCTTACCCAGCATTCACAACTGCTATTCTTGACCTCTCTCTTCTACTCTGTCCCATTGGCTTCTTTCCTGGTTTTCAATGATCTTCTGAAATCTCTTTATAAAATTGATCAGGTGAGACCAGCTATTCCTCAAGCTTTTCTAAATCGGTCACACTTTATTTAGAACCACAGAGCTCTTCTGCTCCTTTATGCAAGTTGTCTAGTAAGCACTGGCATCTAGTTTCTTTGAAAGATGCTTGCTTGATATTTAAAACCTGGATGACCTGACTCAGCTCAGCTGAACAAAATGTTAAAACCCCTTTAAGTTTATGGATAAAACAGAAGTCAAAGGGTATTTTATACTGGATTTCAGAGAAGCCAGGGTCTCACTGCAAGAATAGACAATGAGTTTGATGTGTGCTTTTCTCATTTTTGTCACTGACTCAAAATGTATGATGGGATACCATTGTGGTTTAACCCGGCAGGCATTTACTCCATTTTTTGAGTCAGATTTTTAATTGCAGAATTTTAATTGCATACTCAGTGGAATGAGACACCTAAATGATTTTGAAACCCTACATACATCAGTATTTTTATATGTATGCATTTTTTTTTTAAACTGCCCCTCTGTTCCTTGGTCTCTTTATCTGTAACACAAAAATCAGATTACTCACTCACCTAGGTTAAGGTATTTTGAAATATTAATTGAATGATGCTTTGCTAGCACAATTATTTTTTTATTTATTATTCTCTCTCCATTCAAATGGAATGTGAARGATAAGCAGCATGCAGGTAATTCCAAGAATATTATGCTATATGTGACATCATTGGATAGATACCTGTTACAGATATACTACAGTTCAAGCTTTCCACTGGAGCCCTGCGTGAAGGGAATCACGCAAATTTTGGAGTGGTTTTCCTCCCTACTACTTCCATCTGGGACTCAAGCCTTCAGATTCCAACTACCCAAAACGTCACCTCAAACAGTCACAGATCTGTTGATGATGAATCAGTTGGTCAGCTTGTGCTGGTCTACCTGGTGACTTTTGTGTTCTGCAGAAAAAGAGGAAGAAGGCGATGTTGAAACACAGCCAGTCTATTCCTTTTGGGGTTTATGAAAATATGTTAAAAAAGATTTGAAAGACAGGATAATGGCATGCTAATGCTCCTACACATATCTAGGTGAGGATTGTTTCAGATATACTAGCACAAAACCTCCTATGTCTGAACTCTCCTCTTTTAATTTCTCACAGATTTCTCCCCTCTGGAAACACATGCAATCAGTCATTTTCTGCACTATATTTTGGGAAGAATTGGAATTGAAAAACTGGAAGAGACACTCTTCTTATCCTACTAAGCCTGTTTTCTCCTGTTTATGTATCATGGATTTTGTTAATAATTTTGTTACATTTTCTCTCTGCTTGTGCTCATAGAAGGAGGGAGCTTGGCTAACAAATATCRGAGCAGCTTTGAGATTATTATTCTTCAGTGGTAAGAGTAGGATTGCTTCCTGATGTAACATTCCAATATGCCTCTTTTATGTGTGGTGCCTGTCACTATAATGTATGCAGATTCAAATCTGACTGCTATTTTTAAATCTGTAACTAGTCTAGCCATTTCTCCTTTTATATTATCCAGTTCTCCACTCCCCTTCCATCTCCTATATTTTTCACAGGAGAAAGGGGACAGTTTGTTTTTCTATTATGTTTTCACACAGAACAACACTCTAATATTAAAGAAATATTTTCACAGGATCATAGAAATTGGGAAAGAAAAACATTTCTTAGATCATTTTGTCCATCTCTCTACCAGTATGTAACTGTTCCCTACAGTATAATTTTTAGTTTTCTGTCACTTGAAACTTTATATGTCTCAAATGAGAAGACTTCAACCACTTCTCTTTAAAAACTATTGCATAACCTAATAGAGCTGCTTGCCAGCATATTTTCCCTTCAACAGTCACTTAAAAATTTCTCTTTCCTTTTTTTTTTTCTGTCTCTTTAAACTCATTTTCATCAGACTGGATAGTTTCTCTGACCCTTGGTGAATTTTTCTTTCAAATATTTAAAGACATTCCTTCTCCCACCCCATTTGTAATTTTACATCAATGTATACCAATATGTATTGTGGTTATTTTCATTATTCTACTGCTCTGCAACCACACCTGCAATCCTGTGGTGTGTCAATTCAGGTATCAAAGATTCATTAAAAATGGGCTGGAGATAAAATGCAAACTGGCTACAGGACTTTAGGGAGACAACAATATGCAAGAGCATTGTCCCAGCTGGAGAAAACCTTGTCATGCCAAGAGATTCTATGTAAAATTCCATCTATTGTACCAGACTATTAACAGGAGCAAAACATTGATATTTTCTGATGATTTTGAAACTGGACAAATTATATCTTATAATGCACTTAATAATTACTTTGAGGCAAAGCAAAAGCAATATAAAAGATTTCTTTCACATTACTATCAAACTGAGCAACTCTCTTGTGCTTGAAYTTTATTTGGCAAGATTGAGCTCAGAGTAGTATTTTATAGCTAACAGTTTTTAATGGAAGATAAATATAACCTAACTCTAGCAACACAAACACTAGTGCTACTATTCAGCCTTGACTTATTTAACGTGCATTTCAGGATGCCTTCAACTGCCACCATTCAAAACCTCCCCTCAAGGTTTCCCTGTTGATGGCAGAAGCAATTCTTAGCAGCAAATTGAGTTCCAAAGAGGAAAGAAAAAAACAACTCCTCCCAACACTTAAAACTATGAAATATTTTTGATCGCTTTCGTCACAAAAGAGAGATTTACCAAAAGAGAGTCTGAAAAAAAGTTTTTTTCTGATTTTCTTTTACATTTCTATATACTATGCCTGAAGTTTTTTCTTTCTCAATAAGTACTCACATGAAAAAAGGCTTTTCTTTCATTACAGATAAAAAATGGAGATGAAATGAACATAATTGTAGTTCTAGACTAGTCTTTATAATGAGGTTTTTAAGACATTTGTACTAATCAGCTTTCCAACCTCAACCCAAGTAATACCGAAGTTATGTTGACAGGAACCAGCTTGAAAAACTTTAAGGAGTTCTGACCTCACCTTTCCCCTGAAGATGACTGCATGCTGGTTGCCAAGGAACTATGCAGTTCAGGTCCAACTCTTGCCTTCATGAACCATAGGAATACATTGTACAAGAGTAAAAATACTTTCCTTATCACTAGTGACTGAGAGCACTACTATTCACTAACAAGAGAAATTAAAACAATAGTTTTCCACTGCCTTTGTCTCCTCCTTCAGCTTTTCAAATATGCGTCCTGGGGACACCACCAGCCTTGGGAACATCTCGCACACAGGCTGCTGTTCTTCCAGAGCCTCAGCATTTGACTGACACTGATATTGCAGCTGGCAGAGCCCAGGATGGAAAATCAATGGAGGCTGGAACCTGGCATTTCCATTGATGAGCTTTCAGGGATGTCATTCCTTTGTCACCTTGGACCTTGAAGGTGTGCCCGTATCTTTGGCTTTGAGAAAGGACTCATCTCTTCTCACTCAATGGTTTGCTCCATTAGTCCTTCAGACTGCCACTAAGACAGTCAAACCAACACTCTTTCTCCATGTCACAAGCAGGCTAGATCCTCTCCTTTTAACACACTGTGAAATCAATGGAGAGAGAGCTATTTGGCAAAGTTTTACATCTGACCTTTAGTGCTCTAGCTCTAATTTGTATAAAGAAAATGCAGTGCCTTTTGCTTTGTAAGCTTTTACCAAAATGTTCTCAATTGAGCAAATACGGTTCCATTAGTATTAAAATGTTGCAAGCACTTGCTAAAAGGTTTTTTTCTCCTCACTTTTATGATAGTTTTAGCATAACTTTACTAGTATCATTTCAGAGGGACACCACAGAGTTGAGCCTTGGGGCTATGTTTTCCCACTGATTCGCTAGATAAAATTTATTATGTTTACAAAATACATCAGCATGTTCATAAAGCTTTTTGTTTAAGAGAAATAAAAGAAGCTTTGTGTTACCTAACATTGTATTTCTTCACAATTTTAATTTAAAGCAACTGTAGCAATAAAGAGGGAATGTATTTCTTTTTCAGTGTTTAAATACAAACTGGCGAATGTAGGTTGTGCATACCAGACATGGGCTGCTCCTGCATGAATTAATAAAAACAAACTGAATTTTCATTCCCTTAACTTATGAATGGTGCCAGTCTTACAGTGGGATGTCTATACTATTATGTGCTTAAGAAAATATACAAATTAAAAGCCAGGCTGCAGGGGTRCACATTTTTGAAAGTCATTTCAAAGAAGCTGTATCATAAGGGACTAAGTTGTTGCCTTGTGTTTTTGAATTTTTGTTAATATCATATTTTATTTTAAGTGATTGCCATCCAAGGCACAGTGAGGAAATGGTAATCAAGTATCAAGTCCACACATTGTGATTCCACTTTCCTGGAGACTGAAAAGCCACTAGCAAAACCACAGTAACATTTCCAACATTCGTTTTCCTTACAAAGGCAGAATCCAAGTTCATTTGTATCAGGGCAAATTAAGAGTAACTCTTCTAATGTCTAGGACTCACATTACTTAAAGTAAGACAATCTGGTTTTTCTACTGCTCCTATGCTAGAGCTCTGGTCACAGTGTTTTTTGTATTCAAAAGCTTTTCAGCTTCCTATAAAGTCAGATATCTTCACTGATTAGTAAAGAAATGTCTTTAAATATTGGAAAATGGAAGAAGGACCCTGAGATCCTAATGACTAAGAAAGTTTGTGGAAGAATATTTATTTCTCTTTCTTCTGAAAGTGAAATTGTTGTACATATCAATTGCGAGATTGAAGACACTGAAAATCACTTGCAAAGAATACATGTCTAGGCAGGGACAAGGAAAGTGTTTGTCTGCATGACCCTCCCAAAATATATCAAGCTGTGGCCTGGACACTATTGCTATAACTGGTAAACTAATAAAATCTCTGCAGCCATGCTATTTTGTGAGGTTTTGCTGGAGTAGCCAAAAGTGTGACACTTGCTAAAATAATACACTTTGTCTAGGAGAATGCTTCTCTACTGAGGCATGCACTGTAACAGAAACAGCCAAACAGTGCTTACTGTCCCTGAAAATCATGCAAAAGTTTTGAGTGCTTTGGAATGAGTGAAAAAAGAAGCAGAATTACATATAATCAGAGGACATAAATGCATGTGACAAGAACGTAATCTTCATCTGAGCAGTTGCAAAGATATCATGAATGAGCATCTCAGCTACAAACAACTGGAACTTCAGTAAACCACCACAGGAGGACTGATGGGGTATTAGCAATGCCAGCTGTCATGAGCTAATCCATATTAAACTCTGCATCCCCACACTGCTATTAAATCCAATAAAGGTGAGACACAGGATCTTTCGTTTCTAGCTAGGAAAACTATATAAAACAAAAATGTGTCATTAAAATGTTCTTTACAAACTGGAAAACTGATGAATAGAAATGTAATCTCCATGGCTCCATCCATCAAACAAAACAACAGCCTGTTCTGCTACGCGGTGTGAATTTCCCACATCCACTATCATTTTCTGGTTGTGATAGGTGCTCAGTACCTCAGAAAAAAGAAAAAAAGAAAAAAAAAAAAAGGTACCAGTGCATTAATTCTCCCCCTACTTTATATGTGCTCCTGTATTACAGGAACACCCAGAACTCAGCTTGCTCAAGCCCATATACACTGATGTCATTTGAGTAAGCAAGTGTCTCTTGGACATGTTAGGCACACAGTGCCTCATCCAACTTAGCTTCTTCTCTGACAGTGTTAAAAAGCAAAGAGCTAGGGATCCCACTGAGGCAGAGGCTTTATGTCTGCAGAGAGAAAGAATGGGTCCAAAAGTGCCACCACACTGGAAGTCACGATGTAGATGCAGAGAAGGTTCCAATAGCAAGTAAGCTGAAGAGTAATCGGAAACTTCGTGTTGCCCCTAAGTCGAGAGCTGAAATAAAGATGAAAGTATGATGCATTAGAAAAAGTACTCTAAGGATACATTTATTTTAATAAATTAAACATGCCTGGGACACTTAGTSTGAGCCTGGGTCTGCACTGAAACCAATCACTCCAACCTCCATACCAATCATAACAACCTTTATACATAATATTAGCCCCCACAAATAGGCCAGTAACACTTGAATTTTCTGTAAGTCCTGCCCTACTCTTACTTCCAAAAGGTGGCCAGAAATTGTTTGTAAGGATGCTGTCTGGCCTGAGCAACAAATATGTCAGGGACCATACTGGCAGTTTTACAGTGTAAGTGAAGTGAGTGGAAAAAATGGGTATAAATTGTACCACATTCTTTTCCATATAAATTTTATGATTTTTTCTAGATCAGATTTTTCCCAATTTTCCTAACTCTCCCCTCTTTCACACAGAATCTTTCTTGTTTTCATCTTCACCTATGACAATATTCAGTCATTCCCTCCAGTTGTATTCCATGTTCTTTAACTCCTTTATGTTTCATTTAAATCTCAACCAAGTGCAAGCAGCTTGAAATTTTACTAAAAGCCTCCTTAAAACTCAGGAAAGTCTGCTTTTGCCACTGACCTAGAAAACATTGCCTGGAATTATGCTTTAGCTGTGATACCTTGACTTAAAGAAGTTTTCAGAAGCAAGAGATGTCCAAGGCATAAATAGAAAGATTTATTTTTTAGGACAGCACTGTAAGGTATTATATGTCCTATGTTTCATCTTACATTGGGAGCCAATAACAACTGGACATTTACCAGAACCATTCCTTAAATTTATGGAGTGTTTGAGGAATTTCCTACATGAAGTGTCGGAAATAGTACAAATATCGCAATAAAGGTAAATAGTGTGGTATGGAAAATATCCATTTTTTATATTGCCGAAGGTATTTGCATATTTATAGAAATCAGAAAGAGCACATATTTTATGTATATCCTCAGTGGAACCTTGATCCCACTGTAACATATGGGATCTTTGTCATTAGCTTCTGGGGGGGCCAAGATTTTTATGAAATATTCATTGTCTATCTTACTAGAGGAAAACAATGTATACATAATTGATTTTTAGGTACATCTTAAAGTGTAAAGAATAGAAGATTCATAGAACTGTAGACCTGAATGTCAGAAGGAATCATTAGACTAAATATTGTATGTACTTCTGAAACCACATGCAAAATACATGATGCAGACCATTATGAATCTATACAAGCACTCTCTATAAGAC
The DNA here is from genome assembly GCA_035582835.1 of Phoebastria nigripes. NCBI lineage: Eukaryota > Metazoa > Chordata > Aves > Procellariiformes > Diomedeidae > Phoebastria > Phoebastria nigripes. The sequence continues at coordinate 207,700 of JAYKAV010000026.1, forward strand.
TCTTGCAGGTATACTATACTTTCATATGGGAATGTAAGAACCCAGAGAGAACATGGAATCTCTGTCCTTGGAGTATTTCAAAACACATTGGACAAGGCCTTCAGCAGCCCAGTCTAACTTGGAACTTAACCTTGCCTTTAGCAGGACCTCCAGAGGTCCTTTCCAACATTTTTTTTTGTTGTTGTTGTTTTTTGGKTTTTGTTTGTTTGTTTGTTTGTTTGGGTTTTTTTATTATTATTATTCTAATTCCAGTGTAGGCAATGTCCATATTTAATAAAACACAAATGTTTAATTATCTTCCATTATTTAAAAAGCTTATTTGCTTTTCTTAACTTTTTAAAATTAATCCCAGCAACATGACTTTTAGACTAGGATCACCAAAATCAAACCAAGACAGCTATGGTGGAGGCATTCAAATGTATCCCTCGTTTCTTCCAGATAAGTTATATTCATTTTGAGATCTCATGTGATAGTAACTATCTCCACAGATGTTGAACAATTTGCTGATGTGCGGCCACAGCAGAATCATGTTGTTCCAGCAGGCAAAAATTATTCTTACAAGAGGAAAATGTAGACATGACCTAAGAAAGTAAGAGAATGCTGCTGKCTCACATTTCTAGAAAATATACATCTAAAAATCAACAAAAGCTTAAAAAATAAAGAAATTAAGGAAATTTTCATGTAAGAATTTTTCCTTTGTCAATTGCAGAGCTCCACTGGGAGAGGTCTATTTTGCCCAGGATGAAGTTTGTCCTTTGTGTTTAAAATAATTAAGGGCCCAGCCCAGAACCAGGTGAAAACAGTGGGAGGATGAATATTCACTAGGGGCAGGCATGTTAAACAAGAGATTTCCAAGTGCTGTTATAGAAATCTAGAACCTCCTTTCTTTAACAATACGCCTTGCGACTGTTATCCCATTTCTTAACCTAGTTTGGGGTATCTTGTACTTTGTGAGCACTATTCAACTTGCAGCACTTCTGGTTATGTCAAAAAAATGCCAATTTGATATATGACAAGCTTCTTAATCTTTTTGAACCAAGAAAAAAGGTTATCCTGTGAAGTAATTCCCCCTGGGAAAAATGGAAATCAGGTGAGAAAACACTTTAAATGACCTTGCAGTATTGAACTGCCACATCCTATTGCTGGAGATTTCTGTACGTTAAAAGGTTTCCCTGGAGTGTAAGGAGACCAGTGATGTACACAGCAGGATGAAGGGTTAAAAGCCACAGGGATATCACTAGGATAGAAGTAGACATGAGAAAGCTATATTTGGATAAGTTGGAAGGTTAAAGAATGGATTTTTTTTTTTATCTGAACTCTTCAAAAACTTATTTATTAGTGTTATTTGCAAAATAGGTTTTCTAAATATTAAAGTTATACATTAGCTCAACATGGAAGAGATTGCTCTAATAAAAGTGGGTTTAGTAAAAGTAATGATTACTAGAATAAATTTTCTTATTTTTCACTAGGATATGCATGTTAGGATTCTTGTCAGTAAAAAAAAAAAAAAAAGATAGATTTGGATAAAATGGGAACTTTTAAAGACCATGGGTAATGAAAAACACCTAACATTTTCTTACCAGATATTTTTCCTTGGTTTCCTTGGTTTCAAACCATGTTCTAGCCTCCTCCAGATAGAACCAGAGCCCTCCAGGACCAAAGGACAGGTACAACTTCAGTGACACACCACTGTGGACTCTGCATGCTACATTCAGCCACAGTGGGAAAAATATATAGCTGAGAGGATGAGCAAGGCTCTGCCTGCAATTTCAAGCATAAACTGGAATAGTCCAAGAGAAAAGGAGAAGGCTCTATCAGGGTGGAGGCTGCTGTGATAGTCTAAGTAGGGTGAGCACAAAACAGCACAGTTCAAAATTTAGGGGTTGAAAAGACTTTTTGTTTGATCAGAATTTTTATTCCCTATGCTATAACTACTGAGTTTATGGCACATTGCTTGAAAGCACCCAGCACTTCTCTCTGTCAAAGACAGAAATTTGACTAGGCAAACCACTGTTGCAGACAAACTTGGCAATTCTCACCCTGCCATACTTTGGGTAAGTGTGACTCCATAAATTTCTTGTGCAATTGCCCTTAGATACTGAACTTTCATTTCGTACTTCAGCAGACCCATCACCTGGAGCAACGCTGAGTCTTGTGTCAGGGGGTCTGTTTGTTGCGCGACAAAGAAGGGGTTTACCTGACGTGGGAGAGTGTGCCATCAGGAGGAGCTTCTCTATTCTCTGACCAACAGTATCTGGCTAGTGGAGCAGCAAGGAATCTATGCCACTATACTACATATGTGAGGGAGATACAGGTTTACAGTTGGGGGGTGGGGGCAGTGGGGAGCGCATGGGAAGACAGTAGGCACTCTGAATTTTTTGGCAAGTCATTTTTTAAAAGATATTACATTCTACAACAGAGATTGCTCAATGCTAGATGTAGTGACTTTCTTATTATCATTATATACTGTGCAGGTTTGATATGAATCTTAATAATTCTTAATTGCAAAAACTGCTTAGGGAACCTTGAATAATAGCTTCTGTGGAAATACACATAATTAGTCATAGATACATCCAATTAAAATAACTATCACTGATGTCTGAATTGCAGCAGTGCCAACAAGCCCCAAGCAGAGACTGTGGCTTGTACTGAGGTGGCCTGTCTCCCTTCAGGAGACAGGGTGTCAGGAGCCAGCACATCTTTTTCAATTAATGGTTCCAGTGAAAAAGGTGGAAATGATTACAGTGGTAGGAAGTGACTCATTTGAAAGAGATCTGCAGATGAGCTGTCACATTAGACCCAAAGACCAAGCAGAATGAAGAAGACAGTATCACGCTCAAAGAAGCATAAGGAAAAAAACCCACCAAGTCTCCAGGGCTGGGAATCTGCAGGAAACATAACCAATGGTTTGGTTTTATGCTTTACTCAAGTTTTATTCTGGAGAATAAAATTGTGCCTCAAAAGAAACTCTCACACTAGATTCTTTCAAGACTGGGAAAGAAGGCTAGTTGCTTTCACATCGATAAGCCAATGCTTTCTAGGGCCTGTAAGGCGAGGTTCTGTAAAAACATAACAAATAAAGCCCATCATCTTCCCTCCAATCCTTACCACTTGCATTTACAAGTCATCCCTTATAGCTGACCTACTGAAGTACCTACACTGTCCAAAACAAACTTTCCCAGTTCCAGACAACTGTAAATATCCACTGAAAAAAGAACAGATTCTTTAAAAACATTGATGCCAAGTTACATCACAGAAAATTTAGATAAAAGCCCATTAGTTTTAGACTAAACATATGCCATCTATATTTTAAACTCAAAATTCATGTCAGCAAGTAGAAATGCAGTGGACACTAATTATATGAGGTATTCATTACCCGTAACATTGCAGACTACACACATTCTTTTGGACAAACTGAAGCTATCTACAGCTTAAAATCCAACTCCAAAGAAAACTGTTTGAAATGGGAGTATATATCATAGGTACATACCTGGAAGAAGGGTGTTAGGAAAGGAGGCGATTTACCCAAAGAACAGTTTGGAGAAAATGAAGACTATTATTTTATTTCTGCTCTATTATGTATTCTTCCGTGCACAAGTATGGGTGTATTCATGAATACATAAATTTTTGGTGTTAGGTTGGATCCCACTGTGATGCTGGCACATAATTAGAAGCTCATCGTTAATGATTTATGAGCTGCTGCCATGCTATTAGCATTTAGAAATAAAACTACCACAAATAACTTTTTATTTATACTTTGCCAGGGTTATTGCTAACAGTAGCCACATTATTGAAGATCTACAAGAAAAACATCAGGTCTTCCTTCTAAAAGGTGATGTTTATAAAACTCACAGGACATGGATCTTTTCTACAGGGAAAAAAAAGGCACTGGTGAAGATGTGAAAAAAAAAAAAGGAAAAGAGTTCCTTAGGTTAGCGACACAATGTGACGTTGACATAACAGGTGCAAAAAAAAAAAAAAAAAAAAAAAAAAAAAAAAAAAAAAAAAAAAAAAAAAAAAAAAAAAAAAGAAAAAAAAAGAAAAAAAAAATACAGCAAGTGCTATAAAACGAAATTAAAAAAAAAAATCCTAATTAGTACTGTCCAAATCCCTCCAGATAAAGGTTTAGTTTCAGTTGGGAATGGAGTATTTTATTTCACTTCTAGACTTTCTTAATTGCTTCTTTATCTATACAGATACAGATTCAGCCTGGGAAAGAAAAGGCTTGGGGGGAACCTATCCATGTGTATACTTGATGGAAGGGAATGAAGAAGAGGGAGCCAGGCTCTTCTCAGTAGTGCCCATTGACAGAACAGGAGACAATGGAGACAAATTAAAAAACATTAAATTTCATCTGAACATAAGAAAACAGGGTTTCTTACTGTAAGGGTGGTCAAACACTGGCACAGAGAGGTTGTGAAGTCTCCCTCTGTGGAGATATTCAAAACCTGACTGGACATGGTCCTGGGCAACCTGCTTTAGCTGACCCTGCTTGAGCAAGGGGTTGGACTGGATGATCTCAAGAGATCCCTTCAAATTTAAACAATTCTGTGATACTGATAGAAACAAGGCTTGTGAGGAGAGGGAATATCTTTTATTAGGCCATGTAGGAAAGCTGGAAAATACTTACTTTGGGCCCACACAACCCATATTAAACCTAAGAAGCAGCAGCAAAAAACTAATAGTAGGTAGTCATACTGTCCTTGGTTTAATTATCATAATTGAGTAAATAACAATAATGTACAATATTATGATGCATAGTAATAAAACAGTAGTTAACATTCACAAAGCAGAGAAGTTATTAGCAGAGAAAGAAGACAACTAGCACTAACAAGTTAGTGCTTGCACTGCTCAGTCATCTGATGGTAGAGTTGAGCGAGTTCAGTCTCATTATCACGTTAAATGACATTGCTAAATTAGCAAGAGCATGCAACTGAGATTTTCTGACCTTGTTACTCTTAGACTTAATCTTACATCAGTCTTAAACATAAGTGCATCTTAAACTGTGGTGCATTTAACTCTCCCTCTGTGAACTGTGTGCAGTCTGGAATGCCAGCCCTGTCGCCTGGTTTTCTTTAGGTTTCAAAGCTGACCAGTGCCTGAGAAGCACGCTCCTTTAAAAGAGCAACAATACAACACTGCTGGTCCAGGTGACCATCTACACTGTGGAATGGCCAATCCAAATTTTGTTTTCATCTGTGGTCCATTCTGACAAGATGAACAAAAAGTAGCTGCTGCAAAAGACTTGATCTCTGCCCAGCTGTGGTCAAACTGATGTATGGGAGCAAGCTGTCTAGTTTACCATGGACCAGGTACAGAGAGAGGAAGTACATGAAGAAATTAAATTACAGGAGGCTGAACTGACCTTCAGCATGGTGATGAACAGCTTCCTATTGCACTCAGCCTCTCAGTTTCTGAGAAGAACAAATAACTAATGGCAGAAGATCTTGCTACAAATGTGGGAGGAGAGCCAATTGAAGGAGAATTCACATTTGTGGAGACTTGTACTGAGGTCACTCCTCATTTAGTGCAGAAGATAACTGATTACAGAGTGTCAATGAGCAGAAGAAGCTGCCATTTAGAAGCTGGCAATACAAACTCTTATCTCTCTGCTCTCAATTTATGTTGAGAAACATAATGTAATTCCAGAGGTGATATTGCTCATTTTGAGGAATCTGGTTCCATGACACTTCCAAGTGGTGGAGACACAAGAAATCACAGCGGACTTTTCCTTCATGATCAGCTATGTTCATGCTACTGCTGGGCTGTATATGCATATCTATTACCCTGTCTTCTGTTCTTTTTCCTCTCACCCTCCGCTTTCATGTTAGGTTCAGTAATTTATCAATGGGAAGGGATATTATTCAGTTGTTACAACAGCTGTAGGTCACTGCTAACCCTTTGTTGCAGTCATTTGTGGATGGTCTGGCAACTGGTTCATGATGTCCATATCTTCTGTAATTCTTCCCTCGCTGATATCAGGCAAGTAAGCCATAATATACAGGGTATGTGCAACAGTTACGAGGAACATTTCTGGGCTCTTAAATTTGATTGTCTTATGCTAACTTGTTACAAATGTGCCTGACTGAGTTTTGTCCCACACCAGACTCTTTCAAACAATTGCCAGGCAGTCTGGGAATCAGTGTAAGCTGCAGAATATTTCCAGTAGGCTCTTCTGAAGTTTAAGAGAGTTTAATAGGACTCAACTAGGACACCCTATGCCAGTTAGCCTCAAGTCAGAGAAGGGTCCTGGACATGTTCATGTTACTAGTTTAGATGTTTAATAGCTACAGATAGTTTATATTAATTCAGATTTATATTACATACCCTACCAACTTTATGATACCTGGCGTTATAGAAGTGTTCACTGGTAATATTGGTTGTTTGCAGAGCTTCTTCCAGTATGGCATAAGAGCAGCTGGATAAGTGAACAGTATGGAAAATGGGGCAGTTTCAGTCTTCAGCTTGAATCTCGTCTCTGCTTCCTCGCACGGATCCTCTTTGCCAGGAGTATATTGCATGACCCTTGTGATAGCAAGGAGAATGAATGTCAGAAGAGCAGATGTGGAGCCCATATGAAAACATAGCTATGAATAGCTGCTCATTTACTGAATTAGGAGAGCCAAACCATGAGGGATATCCTAGCTGGCTAGTTGTGCAAACCCCTGACAGTTGCGTGCTACAAAGTGGAATCATGCATATGTTGGGTGACAGCAATAAATCACAGTTCAGCATATTTTGTTCACAGTTGCAACTTTCTCTGACAGATCAAACCTATAGCCCTCAGGAAACTAGCATTGCATGATGATCCAGGCCCTGTAGCCCTCAGTAACTGGAGCCCCTGAAGCCCATGAAAATTCATTTCCATACATTCCAGTGGCTTAGGCCTTACAGTCTCTGAAAATCAAGGCTTATAGCTGCTGGCAATGAAAGTCTTTCTTTTTCCAGAACAGGCCATTCTTACAGTGGTTCCACCCAGCCTTTTCCAATGGGCCACACAATTTTAATTACAATATGACTATTAAACAAGCAAACAGTGCAAGGATTTCCTGGAAGCTAAGTCAACATGCATGTGTATGACTCAATTTCCAGATAGGAGTTTTTTCCTTGTTTGATTTGCAGTAGAGATTTAACTTAAACTTCGTCAGTCTTGAGTTAGGGTGGATGACGGGTTTTTTTATAGCATCCTCTGCTAAAGTTCTTCTACTGTGTGTAAACATCAAAGCACAACCATGGCTCTCAATAGTAAGGGAGAAAGCTTCAGAAGAAGACAGGTGAAGGTTCCCCTCTCATTTGAGCATATGCATCAAATTCACAACCTCTTTCTACTACAATTTCTCCAATGTTGTACCTGAACTGTACTTTCCTTTGCTACTTTTCCCTGTCTTATAACAAAGAAAGATCCAGTACATCCACTTCAGAAAGGAAAAATTCTATTTTAAGCAGTGCCCAGTGGAAAAAACAGAGAGGATTAAAAAAAAGCAAAAAAGAGAAAAAGAAAAAAACCTTAAGAGAAGTAATAAGAAGTATCTCACTGCAATCAGTTCTAAGGGAAGAAAAAGGTAAGCATATCTGATTGCTCTTTAAAGCACCAATAATGTGGATACAAGATCAATTTGGCCAATACCCTACTACACTTCCTGTATTGCTTGTGGAAAGGTACAGTTTGTGATTGTAGGAGAGGCTGCTCTCCAGGGCGACGAGACGCTGGAGAGCAGCCCCATGGAAAGACATCTGGAGGTTTGGGTTAATGGCAAGTTGAATATGAGTCAACAGTGTTCCCTGGCAGCCAAAAGGGCCAACTGTGTCCTGGAGTTCACCAAGCACAGCATAGCTAGCTGGTTGAGGAAGGTGATTGTCCCACTCTACACTGCACTGGAGCGGCCCCATCTCGAGTACTGTGTGCAGTTTTGGGCACCTCAAACTATTGGGACATCAAACTATTAGAGTGTGTCCAGAGGAGGGCGACCAAGATGGTGAAAGGCCTCCAGCGCAAGACTTATGAGGAGTGGCTGAGGTCACTTGGTTGGTTCAGCTTGGAGAAGAGAAGGCTGAGCGGTGGTGACCTCGTCGCAGTCTACAACTTCCTCAAGGGGGGCAGCAGAGGAGAAGCTGCTGATCTCCTCTCTGGTGACCAGTGACAGGACACAAGGAAATGGAATGAAGCTGCATCAGGGGAAGTTCAGACTAGACATTAGGAAAAGGTTCTTCGCTGAGGGGGTGGTCGGTCACTGGAAAAGGCTCCCCAGGGAAGTGGTCACAGCACCAAGCCTGTCAGAGTTCAAGGAGCGTCTGGACGACACTCTTAGTCATATGGTTTAGTTTTAGGTAGTCCTGCATGGGGCAGGGAGTTGGACTTGGTGATCCTTATGGGTCCCTTCCAACTTGAGATATTCTATGATTGTGTTCACATTATGTGGGATGTATGTGAGACCACAAATAAAAGATTAGCACAGACATATAGAGACAAAATTAGAAAACCAACACACAGAATAAGGGACAACTAGCAGGAAACATAAGGGATATCATGGGATTATTTCAAAAGCCCATTTATTCTATGAGAAAGTGTAATCATTTACATTATCAACGTGAACAGCTTCAGATTTCTAAGGACAAACTGCCCTTCATAAACTCCTGATACTATGATCTTTCAGTTCACACACTGATAGCTTAAAACAAATGTTCTTGTACGTGATATGCAAAAAAATCGTTTTCTGTTCTTTCCTGTGCAATACACTCCATGAAATGCAATATTTTATACCCAGAAATTATAATTGTAAATTGATACAACACTACTTTACATTAATGAAATAGAATATAAAGCAGAAAACTGTGTTAGTAGACAGTGGACTTCATCTGGGCATTGTAAATTTCTGCTGTGATGAAGTGAGCAATATCTTTTCTGTCTGTTATTAAAAAAGATTGTCTTTGCTTTCTTGGACAGGCATCTCCTTTCAATTTTTTTTACTGATAGAATGCCTCATAGAAAAGCATGAAAACGGCAAGTTAACACACTTTAAGTTCACATGCTTTAGTCCCCCAATCACCCATTGTCACAGCACCACAAAACTATCATGCATTACAGAGCATGAAATGCAAGATTAATCATGCTTTCCTTTTGTTTTTCTACATTTATTCTTTATTTTAAAAAATAATACTGAGGGAGAATTTTGTCTACACATATTTGTATTGAAAGAGTGTATTTTTTGTGAAGACTAATATACTGCATGGTATATCAATGAGATGGCATCAGGATGGCATTCTTTCTCATCTGGCTGCAGGTATTTGGATTCTGTTAATCCATCTAACACGCATGCATCTAACTTCAATCTTTCAGATTTTGGGCACTGGGCATAGCTGTTTAACTCTGGTGTGAATTCTGGCAAAAAAAAAAAAAAAAA
>JAYKAV010000026.1:217540-241769 GCA_035582835.1 Phoebastria nigripes
TATTCCATACCATATGACGTCATGCTCAGCATATAAAGCTGGGGGAAGAAGAAAGAAGGGGGGACGTTCGGAGTGATGGCGTTTGTCTTCCCAAGTMACTGTTACGCGTGATGGAGCCCTGCTTTCCTGGAGATGGCCGAACACCTGCCTGCCGATGGGAAGGAGTGAAGGAATTCCTTGGTTTGCTTTGCTTGCGTGCGCGGCTTTTGCTTTCCCTATCAAACTGTCTTTATCTCAACCCACGAGTTTTGTCACTTTTACCCTTCCGATTCTCTCCCCCATCCCASCGGGGGGGAGTGAGCGAGCGGCTGCGTGGTGCTTAGTTGCTGGCTGGGGTTAAACCAAGACACTTGCCCTCTTTGCTTTTCAGAAAAAGATTAATCTATGCTCTTGTGTGTAAAACCACTTTGGGAATTCAACCTCAACTGCACTCCTGTGGAATCTCTTTAGTGATCACAGAAGACAGTAAATGCGTAGAAGACAGCAAACATGGGTTCATCTAATTTCGCAGACAGGGAGAACTCCAGCATGACAATAGAAAAAGAAAGCTTTTTAAAACACAAATGATAGAAGAGACATTAATACCACTGGAAATAATAGCAAAAACACAAGAAATCTTGATCCTATTTTGACTTCCAAACCAGCAGACTGTTTTTGTGATATTTTTCTTTCTCTGAAAAGGAAAAGTGCAAAACTTGAAACAGGAGCATTATCCAAGCCAGAATGATGATAAGATCTGAATGGACTGAAGAACAGAAGACCCTGAGAAAGCCAGACATCACATATTTATTCAGCACACACTTATCTAGTGAGATGAATCCTCCCTGACAAAACAATCTAATGCAGAAAGAACTGGTATTTGCCTTGCAGTTTCTACAAGCTTTCAGTCTCCTTCCCAATGAATTTAAGAACATGTAATGGTGGCTCAAGGTGCCCTGTCCACTTCTTCTAGAAGGCAATAATCCTCCTGCTGATTACTTTAAAAAAAAAGATAATAAGTATTTTAGATAATATAACCTTTTTTTAAAATCTTCAGTTCTCCTAAAAAGTAGAAATCAGATTAGTTTTGCAGGATACATCTCCTCTCCAATCCTATTTTTTTTTTTTAGCAGTCAGATTTACATCCCCCATCCAATTATGTCTAAACAGCTGTGTTGATGGCCTCAGTGGTAGCTACAATTCAAAACTTATACAATATGTGACTCCATGTACTATGCGTACTAGTTGATGGAATATTCTAATCAAGTACCTTCTGCACTTTCAGACATCACCTAACATCTTTGACTGAAGTCAGACAAATATCACTTGTCTGACAAGTCTCAGGAATCCACACTCTTTCAAGTAATTACAAGACAACAAAAATATTGTACCAACCCGCCGCCCCCCCCCCACCCCCCGTGGTAAATTTAATAAGATAATTTACTAAATGTTTAAAAACAGGATCTGAAACTGCATGGAAAAGGACAAGGAAGATGCCTTCCCTTTAATTTTCAGCCCCTCTATGAGATTCAGTTGTTGTACACCCTTGTAGCCTGGTGTTACACAGAAAGGACTAGTACTATTCCCACATCTCTCAAGGATGTTCTCTCTCAGCTTAAGTTTTCTCTTTTGTAAAATAGAAAGTTTACTGTGCTTAAAAGCATAAATAGCAAGTGCTACATGTTCTTTATGCTAGGGATGTATCTTTTCAATAAGTCAATCAGAGAAAAGTTTCTTTATTTTTATTACTCAACGTTAACACAAATGTGTGTGTATTACCTGTAAGTCTCCTAAGGTTAATACTGGCTATAATCAAGAGCATGAAGCTAGAGAAACTTGTTCCTTTACAGATTCTCCACACAATCTAGCTGCCCTAAAACCAAGCCCCCCAGTAGTGCATAATCTTATTTATGATGCAATTAATATTTTTTTATAACCAGTTTCCTCTACCAATACAATGATGATTTTCCTCCCACAGAAAATCCTAAACAATGAAAAATGTTATACTGGAAATCAAACCTCCCTGTGTTTGGTAGGATGCTGTGCTTAATTCATGAAAAAACAAGCAGATATGTTTGACAATAAAGCTTTGTATTGAGGTGTGGTAAATACCTGTAGCCTGAAAACGTGGAAGTCTTTGAAGTATGTCAGGGTCTTTGAATTGTAAAACAAAAAGAAACTGAATCCCTTTACTTTTGTCAGGCAAGTTCCCAGAGAGAAAGTCTGTTGTCCTGCAAACTCATGAATGTACACTCATAGTACGTAAAACCCTGATTATCGTATTTCTCATAAAATGCTTTTAGGCTTTGCACATTTTAGAGCTAGAAGACCTGCTAAAGAGCTACCTGTTCAGTACTCACCAGAATAGTGACAGATAGTTTCAGACAAAAGAAGATCTTGAAAAGATCAGGATGCCTCCCTACAGTTCTGAGTCAGGCTCCCCAGCCCCAGGCAAGGGGGTGACTTCAGCCCCACTTCTTCCTCTATAGGTAAGCTCTTGGCTTTGTTGGCTGCTTAAAGCCTTTTTTTGAGACTCTTAACTTTTCCCTCACACAGAATAGAGCACTTATGTAATGGGAGACAGTTGAAAATAAAGACAGTGACACCTAATGCCACTAATCATACTTGATGCTTTCTTTTGCTAGTACAGAAAGGGTACAGATTTAGACAAAATAATGTGAAAACTACTTACTTCTCTGCCTAAGTTTCTTCCCCACTCTAGCACATTTCTTTCCAGCTAGATCCTCTGGGATATTGTCCACAATTATAATTTCTCTTCTGAAGCATGATAGTCTTTTTGCTTATCTGTCTTTATCAGCTTCCTTTGACTTTCGCTAGTCCTGCAGTCAGAAACAAGTCAGTATGCTCTTCCTTTTCCAATCTCTTTTTGTTGTAGTCTTTCTGGGAGTCTCTGCTATTCTTCAGCCCCCATAGCAACACAGAGTTCCAGTATGCAACCACCAGAGAAATTTTCCTGCTCTAAATTCTAGCCCCGTGAAAGGAAGCAAACAACGGTAACCTTCTGTTCACGTATGTAGATCATAGAGAAGATACTTCAGTGACACTTTCTTCCAAAGACAGACTTCTGAGAGGCAAGCTCTGGTCCTTGTCTGTAGCATAAGATGTATAATTGTAGGACGCATTTGTTTCTGTCTGTATAGACAGCTTTTTCAGGTACTGGAATGTGATTATCTATGTTGTGCAATTGTTAGCACAGTCCCTGGTATAGTATTGGTACAGGGCAACTGCTTTTTACTAAAAAAATTCCTGGGAACGCTTTTGGAGTTTGCTAATACAGATGTCGCTTCACAGACATAACAGCCCAAAAATTCATAAATTGTACAGATTCCTTAAATGTTCACTGTGGGGTTTATTTATTTTACATTTCTTCCACAGACATAGTATAGCTTTTCCAGGGGGGATGTTGGACAATCACTTTGGGTTTTTCAGGAAAATAAGGGCTAAAACCCAGAGATAATTGCACAACAGAGATCAGATGCCTCAGAATTTGTTTTTGTGTCACTGCTTCTATACAATCGTAGGCACAGATTGGCGTGTGGGGGAGAAAAGGAGAACTAAAGTCCCTGAACATTATTCATATGCTATATCAGGACCCAGATTTTGGCTTTATTACTTTAAACAAAAACAAATTGTTGTTATAATCTTTGATCCCTGAATTGTTTCCACTGGGGGTGTCCATATTCCTCTGCAGTCCTACTGTCAACTATGAATCCAAGACCTAGCCATACACATCCAAACATACAGTTTAGGTCTCGTTGTATATGTGAATGTATGTCCCATCTGCTTAGGTTTTGTCTAACTGAGATTTCTACCGTTTTACAGAATTAAAATAGTATCACGTTATTGCCATAGAGTATCTTCTATTATATAATCAATTTCTGGACATTTTAAGAAAATATTATTTGTCTGTTCTTATGCAGAAGTATATTCAGACAGTTTATTTATTTTTCTCCTGTCCAATATTACAGCAGCTTCAGTAGATTAGAGTAGTACTTTGGGGAAAACATTATTTCATTTTGAATTTTTGGTTGGTATATTTTAACTATACCAAGGGTCGTGACACATAACCACTGTCAAATCAGGGGCACAGCTGCTGAACTGCTCCCTATGCAACTGATCTGTGGAATATCATGCAAATAAAATCTGGAAATTTTATTGTAAAAGTTACTTTACTAAATTGTTTTTAAATTGTAGGTTATAGGTTAAAGTAACAAGCTCTTTTCTTTACTTTTCTCAAGCATAATATAGAGCAGTCCACTCTCATATCTATATTTACACATTTTGCTGTTATATAAACACCTCCAGGAACACTGGATATTGATGGATATTGTTTAGAACATAGATGAGTGAATGGCTTGTTATGAATAATTTTTCTAAATCCTTTTCTTATGTCATATCTGTGAGCAGATTGCAGTTCTTTCAAATTTATTCAATATTCAGAATTAAAATAGCTTCTTAAAAAAATTGTTAGGTCTATGGTCTGAATATGAATTGTTTTTAATGAGTATTCATGCGTTGGATGCCTTGATCAGCAAAGGCACATGGTATTGTTCTTATTTCCTGATTGGATAAATGTCCAGCAGCTCCACTGCAAATCCTCATACATGCAAACATAAATTTAAATTTCAGGTTGTTTTCATAGATGTGACCTTGTTTTCTCTGTTTGCAAACATTTTGGCCAGAAAAATTAATTTGTACTGGCTTTAATAAAAAGAAACACAAAGTAAAAAATGTGACTGACAGGAATGCACAAAAAAGCCAATCAGATAATCACAGAAAATATTTTGTGTTATCTTCCTTGATCTGATTTATAACCATTAATTTGTTACTATTTTCTTTCTTTTTCCTTTTCTATAATTTATGAAATATTGTCTGCAAACTGTCATTTCTTATTATGAGTCTTCTGTCTCCTCTGTTTATTGAAAGATCTAAACCTGTTTTTTTTTCTGTGCTAAATAATTACATGTCCTTTTCGTGACATTTAAAAATCAATAAAGCATAATGTTGAAAGGAAAAGTCGAAGCATGAATCTTTCATGGACAGATTAATCTATAGTCTGATTGTTTCGAATATGACTGTTTTACAGGAGCATGCAGCTAACTGAAAGGGAATCTGTACAATCTTCCTTATGCATCCATTTCTCAGTGTGCTTCTCAAGAACAAAAATATGTATGGCCTATGCCTTGTTCACATTCTGAAGAGAATTAACTTACTGCCTACATAAAACTGCTGAGGTTCCTGGTCACCTCATAGTTCAGATTAGGGACCTGTAAGAATGCATTACAGCCCTTGTACAGCCTGACTTTCTCTAGCAAAAATGAGACTGCTGTCTGGTTTTGACATATCCATACATCCAGGTGATCTCCCAGTTATGTGAGTTTGTAGTCTGAGACACTAATGTACAGCTAGGGAATTTTTATATCAATACGTATGTAACAACATTATTATAATTATTAATACTATTACCAGTGGTAATAACAGTAATAATAATATTACACTAACATCTACAGAATCATCAGATTTCATTTTTTAATTCATCACAAAAATATATACTAGGAGACAGTCACTACCTCTGACAAGAGGTTAGATGGAAGTTGAAGGAGACTATAACGCTATGAAGGCGTTCTTGTAATATCCCTGGGAATTCTGCTATTGGGGTATTAGAGCTCCTAAGACCCCTCTCCTTCCTTTGTCCTTGCAAATTTGCAAAAGGAGAAAAGTTTGACAATAGATAGGAAAGAAAAGGAAGGCAGAATGACATGTCAAAGATCACAAAATAATTAAGGTCAGAGTTGTTAGGAGAATATAATCCTTCCCATTTCTAGTCCTGTGTACAACCTACTGGACAATAATACACTTGTAAATCTTTCCACATAAATCTCTGAGACAACAGGAGGAATCCTCAAGACAACTATCCAGAAGGAATTCTATTTTTATTTGACAGTTTTTGACAGAAAGCCAGTCCCACATCAGCATCTCTCATGAATAAATACATAGAAATAATCCTTTAAATCTAAGTAACATTTTCCATCTAAGGGCCTCCAAATGCTTATCAAACACTAGACGCTTACATTTCACAATAGTCTTAGTGACCCTTAAAGAAGCATCACTTGGCTGAAGAAATTTCTCATTGCTCATCCTTCTATCTCTCAAAGTTGGGAGATCCATTTCAAAGTTCCTAGACCTTTTTACTAGAACTAGCCAGACCATCTGCCATCCTCTCGCACATGCAGTATTCTGTACTTTCAAATGGGTGAGGTGCTGATAAAGAACATTTTAATGTAATGTTAAAGTTTTATAGGAAAAGCAGAAGCTTGAAAACAGGTTACAGCAGCCATTTGTCTGGTATATTTTTATCACTTTGTAACAGTCTTCCTGTTGGCATAATATGAGAGATGCAAGGTGGTGTCTGTGTTTACCTAAACTGTCTGAATTTCTGACTCCCTGTCTGTTTCCTTGGCCCATATGTTACTGCCTGATAGTCAACAATAGACCAGGCTTAGTCATCTCTGAGTATAACTCATAAACACTTTTGGGTTTTGCAACAGGTGAAAGCAGTATGTTGGTAATGTATCTATGGAAAATCCCAGATATTTGTCAAATTAACTATGGTTTTCCTTCTAATTGGTGAATCCCTTAAGAAAAAAACTGGTTTTGTCATGTAAAATATCTCCTACAGAAAAATATTGGACAAAATGTATGAATGGGCTTTACAGTTTTCTGTATTTATTTTATACATTGCCTGCATCAAAGGAAGCATAAAGGGATATTAATTTTTTATCTTTATTTTGCTTACAGTCTTGTATTCTTCAGTTCAATCAACACGTAGTTTGTGTTTTCAAAAGAACAATGTTCCTTCACGTGGATAAGTAAGACTTTTTGTATTTTCATTTACAGTAATGGAAGTTATTAAATTGATGATCTTGTAAGTATTCAAATGTCAGGAGGGCAATAAATTAACAATGTTTAAAGCCAGTAGAGATATTGTATTGCTTACTGTGATATTTACCTTAGGATCTCATTTCATTAGGCTTCAGTGGTGTCCGTGACTTGCTTGTCTATTTGAAAAGTATTTGTGTATTTGAAATATATTTCAAATACTTTTAGAAAAATCTTAATTTGCAAACCAGCTTTTACAATAATAATAAAGCCTAAAGCTGGTATCAGACACCACTGAAAAAACAGCGTAGCAATAAATGTTCTTATGGAATGAAATACATAATAAAAACTTCATAGTTTAGATTTAGTTGTTCAACTAAATTAATCCAAGAATGGGAGATCTCCACCAAGCCTCCTTTCCAGTTGCTTAGTTGCATTTCACACTTTTCTGAGCCAAGGCTACTAGAATATTCTGAGGTTGGATTTTTAGAAATTAGAAACAAAATGTGTTTCATTAAGTGGAGATAGAACAGAATCAGGAATTCAAAATTAAAATGAGCAGTTAACTGCAGATGGGACATGATCCAGCATAAATGCACATTTTATCTTTGATTTCTGTATGTTTACCACAGGAATGTCATAAGTATTGCCCAGAGCTCTTACCCCAAATAATCCTTTTAGCTGTGTGAAGTTCTTTCCAGATTCAAGCCTGATAAATTCAGCATCTTAGTTACTCCCCAGAGGAGCAGTTAGGAAGAAGTATAAGTACAGTTTTCTTAGCACGTTAATCCAGTTTCCCTCCTAACTCACATATGGGTTTCTGCAGGGAATTATAGCTTCCAAATTCATCTTTTAGAGCTTCTTCCATAGAAATAGTACAGTGCACAAGTCTGTCTGTCTATTTCTATGGCATAAATTAATAGGACACTAGAGGACTTCCCCTCCAATCTGGGATCTTGAATGCTTTGCCTTAAAGAACAAGCATTCTTTTCATGGTAGAGTATAATAGTCTACAGATAATGGACTTTTATTATTAGCCTCTTGCACTATATATGCTTAATGATACCTCCCCACATGAAGATGCCAGAAAGAAGGAAATTAGAAAAGCAAAATCTCTTGGCCCTAGTGCTCTACTCTTTCAGGCATATAAATGATCATTTTGACTTCCATCAATAAAAAGGTAATGCCTTCTATGCGAGAGAAAAATGAGATCCTCTGGGTCTGGATTTGTTTTCAGTAAGATGGACAAATACCATGCACAATCCCATGGCTTTAAATGTCATGAGCTACTCCAGGGACAGGGAAGTTTCATGTCAGGTCTGGTGCCATAGAGATTTTTGGTCCCCTACATATTCTTTCATAGAGGCAGCCCATGTTCTCCGTCCCTTTTTCCCATTTGATTAAGATTTAGCCTTTCATTTCTCAATTTTAACAGCAGCTGATCATGTAAAAATAAGGAAAAAAAATCTATGAACTGTCTGACTTGAAAAATGTCCCCCAATAGATGTTACTTATAGGAGGACTTAAAAAGAACAACATCAAAACTTAATGTAGAAAATTCCCGCTGAGCTAAGAATTTTGTGAGTGCTCACACACTCTCAGCTATGTTGAGGATGGGCCAAAGACTATCTCAATGTACCACCACCACTGTGTAATCCTTTCTACATGGTTAAGTGAATGGCTCCTCTCCTAATTTTGAAACTCTTCCCAATGTAATTATTTTAACAAAAACGACGATTCAGCCTTTGGAATTTCTTCAGCAAATCCTTTTCTGATATTATTTATTATTGCACTTACTGCAGCACATAATCTCCGTRACAAGTGTATCCTGATAATGTAATTAGATACTACTAAGCAAATGTGTTTATGCAACTGCTTTTTCAAGATCTCTTGCAAGTAAAATGAAGAAGACTCTTTTAGTAATAAGATGATGCTATTCCTTCATATATTTCTATTTCCACTTGCAATTAATTTCCTCAAATTTCAGCAACTGAGCTACAATTTTTCTTACCAGATGTCTGCCTTTGATCTAAAGGTCTAAATTTGATAATATTCACACAAAAGAGTTCAGCTTTACCCAAATCTGAGTTGTGGGAGAAAACTGTTTTCCCTATGTTTAGAAATCATCTGGTGACTATTTCTCACAATATCAGAAGCACACCAAACATTGGAACACGAACCAACGTTTTACTGGAGATGTGAAGCACATCCCTTTGCCTCCCCAGTGAAAATAAACCTGCAGGGCTATAAGCCCTTCAGACAATTATTTTGAGATCGACTTAAAGTCTATGMATGTGTTACGCACACTTCTGTCTGAGGCTGGGTAAGTACTTTTATCTAAGCCTCTATATAATGGGATCATTCTGAGGGCCATCTCCATGGACCTGAGTTTTCTACTCCCTTAGGATGAAGAGAGCACTGAACCTAAGACCAACCTAAGAACTGACAGTTTTCCACCTTGGGCTCATGACCCAAACACTCAGAATACCCCTCAGTGATGTTAAACTTCGGAGATGTGACAAAGGTAATGGCAAGTCAGTGGCAAAGCTTGAACCTGCATTTGGGAGTCTCCATCATTCACCATGGTAAGCACAGAAACAGCCTTTCATGCTCTCTAAGCCGTGGATGGCTCTTTCTTGTGAACTTGGCTTCTGACCTTAATTTTTTCTTTCATCTACATAGCTAAATAAATCTGAAAGGACTCTGTTATTGAAGGTCAAAGAAAGCAGCCACATGGGTTCTTGGCTTGTATTGGAGAGCCACTGCTTCACACAGAGTCCAAAATATGGGTTTTCTTGGGACTTAGTAATTTTGGAGTTCAAAGCAGAAGATGTCTATTAAGATGTGGCAAAGGAAAATATAATGCTTAAAAACACATCTTCTAAATGACTAAAATAATAGCCAAACATCTATCTGTATGAAACCATATCTGAAGATGAAAGGTACATAACTTGTAAAAAAATATTTCCTACACCTTTATGGCTTAGGGTTCCCAGGAAGCTTTTGTGGTATCAAACCATCAAAAAGACATATCATCCTCAGACTGGCATATGGCTTTGTTTATATGCAAAAGAAGCTCAACCACAAAATTCAGAAAAAAGGGACTAGAATTAGCCTGGTCAAATGAAAAATTTATCTGAAAAGTCATACATTGGCAAAGCTAATGGGAACTTGTGAATGTAAATGTTAATGCCTAAATAGCAACTGTATATTTAACACTTGCAGAGCTATTCTGGCCATCAAAAATTACATAAAATGGGTCAAAAAATTAGTAAAGCTTAAAACTATTAAGTAACAAGTATGTGAATATTCTTAGCCAAGAATATTCCAAAGAATATCCAAAGATACATCCAAAGATTGCCTCTGGTATTAATACAGTTTGAAAAATATTCTTCTGTCAGAAGGCTAGGTAAGAAAAGATGTTCCTAGGGAAAGTGGGATTATTAGACTTACTTTATAATCAAATAGTTTCTAAAAGACAATGTCAGAAGATGATATTAGCAGTCCATGACAGCTGCTTGGTCTGGTAGCATTACTGTCAAACCCAATACTGTTACGGGATTTAACGAGAACATTGTAACTTAGTGAGAAGCAGGAGGGTCTACCCCAGCAAACTCCATCAGAGAATACATGCAATAATGATAGCATTAATTAATAGCGTAGAATGGATTTGGTACTCTTTAAAAAGAAGATACTGCTCCAGAATAGATTCAACAGTCATTGCACACTCATGAATATACACTGCTATTAGAAATATGCCTTATATTTTTATTACTATAAATCCACACATAATCCATTTTGGAAAGCTTTATATCAAAAGCCAAGTGAAAGTGGCAACAAAAGTGTATCTGAATTACTCCAATGTAAATGGATCTGAGAACACATTATTACTTTACCTGCCTAAATCATATGCTTTACTGTTTTCAGCTATCTACTTCTTGTCTTCCCTTAAACATGGAAAGTGTTTCCTGTAGTATTCCAACTCTTCTGAGTTCACAGCTAAAATGCTTATAGGCACTAGCAAATCTTTTCTGGGTCCAATTAGATGCTTGAGGTAACAAAACATTAAACAAGAGATTAATCTCAATATATGTTCTCTGCTTTATCCTTTGACATAACTGCCTCATGTTTAACAACTGACATTGGTGATTATGTGTGCTGGTAATTCAGATCTTAATGGAGCTCCCTGCCAAGATACCCACAGCAGGAGCTGGCACAAGGCCTATCCTGTGGATGGATCAGAAATGGCATGTATATGGAATCAAGTAACTCTTGTGGTGGGAATGACAGCTGCTCAGCGTTAGCCAAAGGTTGTGGAGAAGAAAGGACTACTTTCCTCTGCCTGACCCTCTTGTGGCAAAACTTATACCTGGCATAAATGTGTACCATACCACTGAAGCCAATTAAACTGTGCCTGTTTATGCCCTGGCTATAATTTGGCCTTTACTTTCAATCTCTTAATAGAGTAACGCAGCTGAGAGCCAGTCATTCCTAACCAGATATGTATTTTGCTACTGTCTTGCTAATGTAGACTTTGAATTTCTGCCAAAATGCCTATACCAAATTTAATTGAATAAATATTGGAATGAATTTGAGTTTGAATCATAAATTCATTTCTGAAGTAGCATCTTCCAGTACCAGCTTTCCTTTGCAGGTGATCTTTTCTCACAGGTGACAGGGAGCCACTCATTCTTGAATCCTTACTGATAGGCAGAAGCCATCTCCCTGGTCGGCTTCTCTTTCTTTTCTCAATTCATGAAAACCTGTTGTCTCTACTGGCATATTTATTGCTACTCTTGAAGATATATGAACTATACCAAGCATAACCTGACCACAGATGGTATAAAGCTCACTTTAATCAATCTCTTGCTGTGTTCCTGGAATCAGAACTGGCCTGGCCCCAGCTTCATAAGCTTGTTATGTCAATGCCCAGACTGTACAAAACATCAGTTGCATGGGGCACTAATCTGTTTATTTTTGTCCAGTGAGCTATAGACTGTTTTCACAACGCAGCTTTCACATGAGAAAATGTTTGTTTGCTGTTCACTGATACTTTGCGATTTCAAGGGCCACTAATCTGTCCAGCCTGAGTGATTCCAGGGTATTTATACTCCTCATTTCCTAGCAGGTAAGCACATGATATAGAAAGCTTAGCTGTTTAAAAACCTGTTTTAAGTTCATTTTGTGGAAACCCTTTGCTTAGAGATAAATATTAAAGCAGCAGGGACTGGCCTGATAACAAACTGGATAAAACTAGTCTGGAGAGATATAAGCTGGCTCCCTTTGGCATCTAGTGAGAGACATGCAGAGGCAGCACCTGCCATGGTCTGGCACCCAGCAGCAGGTGAGCAACAGGCCTGACTGTTAGTCAGAGAGAGTACTGTGGGTATGAGCCAGAAAAGCAGCTCCCTTAGAGGTCCCTTCTGACCTGCTTATAGAGGCATGGTTGGTAACAAAAAGATGCAACTGAAATTCCACCAGTGTTCACAACACTGGGCTGTTGCTTACCATTCAGTTTTGCGCCCTCTGACTATTTTCTGTCTCTTGACAATGGCAACAACCGTGGGTTAATAAGTGGGTTTAAAATGTGACAAATCAAATTTTTTACGGGCAAGAGGTGGAAAACTTCTGCTCATTCCATTTTAATACTGAGCTAGATTTGAACCAGGGCCTTAAAAGTCATTACAGTGAGATCATTATTTCCAAGATGAAAATGAGGATGTAGCACTAGGGTCTGCTAGGGTGTGTGATGGAGAATACTTTTTCAGTGCATGAATTTCATTTTTTTTCAGCAGTTTGTTGATGTTTCCCCAAGGTATGGAAATTAAAGTAAATCATGGAGAAAATAGGGTAGTGAGTAGAGATGAAAACAGACAATCAAATGCAAGCCTTAAATGAATGCACCACATTCTTCTGGAAGTTATCCTGTGCCTGTACAACTTACTACACAGATGATATCCCTTTTTGTAGCCATGTCCTTGGACGGACAGAAATTTCTATGTACATAATATGATACACTAAAAGAGAAAGTAAAATTTCACACATCTTACAAAAAAGCATTCAAACATACAAGAATGTAGAATCAGGTAAAAAAACCCATAGAAATAGTACCATGCCTAATTTCTAAAAAACCTCTCAATATACGTTAACTGATTGCATGGTGAGGTATATTTAATTCTTAAAATTATTATAGAATCTGAGAATTTTGTATGTATTTTACTAGGTTCTTATTTAGGTCCGATCCCCATTAGTTTCAATAAGATTCTGATTTTGAATACCCAATCATGTTGGAATAACACAATTTTTAAGGCCTGAAAAAAGGTGTCTAAATATAAAAAACCATTAGCAATATAAAAAAGTCATTTGCACACAGGTCCTACTGAATATGATGATGACACAAAAAGATGGAAAATACAGCTCTGTTGGAACAACATCCTCTTCATCACGACTCTCACAAAGTCAGTTCAGCACAGTTTTCTTGAATGGAACTTCTTGGGCATAATCTTGCAAGATGCTGAGTGCTCATAATACTACCAAAATGCCACTCTTGAAATAATGGCTTTAATAATTTCTTTCTTAATTTCCCCATCTGTATGATATGGCTGATAAGATTCAACAACTTTTGTAAGGTACTTAAATCATCTTTGGATTCAAAGCAGTTTGAAATGCAGTCATTCATATTGCACAAGAGATCCTAAAAAGTTCTTTCAGTGCCTGTGTAAGGTGTAAGGTGGTTGAGGAGGGCCAATGCCACCTAATTCTTCTGTTCCCAATATTAGAAGTAGTTGTGAACTTCATATGAGAACAACCTTTAAATGGCTATTTTCTGGAGAACTGCGTCCAGCTCTGGAGTCCTCAGCACAGGAGAGACATGGACCTGTTGGAGCGGGTCTAGAGGAGGGCCACAAAAATGATCAGAGGGATGGAACACCTCTCCTAGGAAGAAAGGCTGAGAGAGTTGGGGTTGTTCAGCCTGGTCACTGTTTAGATCACACTAAAATGGAGGGACCAGCTGACAGAGTTGAGAGCAGGACTGCCATCCAAGGTGTCCTGGACAGGCTGAAGGAATGGGCCAACAGAAACCCTATGAAATTCCACAARGACAAATGCCAAGTCCTGCATCTTGGAAAGAAGAACCCCCGGAAACAATACAGGCTGGGAAGAGCCTGGCTGGGGAGCAGCTCTTCTGAAAAGGACCTGGGGGGTCTTCACAGACAGCAGGCTGAGTATGAGCCAGCAGTGTGTCCAGGCAGCAAAGAGGGCCAACTGCATCCTGGGTTGAAATGAACAGGAGCATAGCAAACAGATCAGGGGAAGTTCCACTCTACTCAACACTCATGAGACCACATCTGGAATACTGCATCCAGTTTTGGACCCCCAGTATAAAAAAGATTCTGAACAAGTGGATCAAATTCAGAAGAGAACCACCATGGTTGGGGCTGGAGTGCTTGCCCTATCAGGGAAGGCTGAGGGAGCTGGACTTGTTCACCCTGGAGAAGGGAAGGCTTCAGAAAACCTAATAGCAACCTACCAGTACCAATGGGGAGGTCATCAAGAAGATGGTGTCAGGCCCTTCACAGCGGTGCATAGTGGGTGGGTGAGGTACAACCTGCATAAGTTGAAGCAAGAGAGGCTCAGACTGGATATAAGGATAAACTTTCAAACAATGTGGGCACTCAAACGATGGAACAGGTTGGCCAGGCAGGTTGTGCAGTTTCCATCCTTGAAGGTTTTTAAGACCAGACTGCATGAAGCCGTGAGCAACCTGGTCTGACTTCACAGTTGACTATGCTTTGTGTAGGAGGTTGGACTAGAGACCTCTTGAGTTCCATTTTGTCCTGAATTATCCTGTTGCCACTTGTTGAAACATTTGCTGAGAAGAGTTTGGCTCCATCATGTTTGTAACTACCCTTCAAGTATTTCATTGTCCCTTAGTCTTCTGACAGTCTAAAGAAACTCCCTTAACCCCTTCATATAGGCTGTGTGCCCTGAGCATCTTGGTAGATATCCTTCAGGGTGTTTAAGAGTACCAGTTTTCTTTAGAAACAGAGACACCATTAGAGACAGTAAGCCATATTTGTTTCCCATTGAACTTGTGTCAAATCTGTGCAATTGCCTTTCACATATTCACATTTCTCACAGATGTTCCAGTCCTTCCCACAGTAATGCTCAAGAATAAATTTGCATATATAAGTAATCAATAAAAACAGTGATATAACTCAAGTGCTTTGGACATACAGATGTATAAATTCTTCCTAGGCCCAAGCTCAAAAATGAAACAGTTTGTAATGCACTATGAATACAAAGTGTCCAGAGGGACATGTGAAAACGAAGACTAAAACAAGAAGCGGGAATTCTATCTCTGTTCAAATTGATGGCAACATTTCACTGTCTTCAGCGCAGCCAAGATTTCATCCACTGTTTCCAGAATAATCATTCTCAGAGATCACCCCTAAATTACAAGCCTATATTTTGTGAATAATAAATTGCTCATGATCTTGTCCACTTCTGGTTTTGCTGTCTGATAAGCATTATTGCACATCAGTGTACTAATCTTTCATGTTTTTCTGCTCACAGAAGAAGAAAAAATACAGTCTGCCTTGGCTGGAAAATAGTATACAGAACTTGTTCATCACTTCACCCAGTAAGACATTTCTATGCTATTGAATCACAAGAGCCCTCAGTGCATCTGTATTTCCCAGGTTATTCCTTTCCTCTAGAGCAGTGCTGTATTTCAGGCATTGACATTAACACCTAGCAAGAAACGTATCAGGGCTTATTGATGTCAGATGTGACACACGGATGTGATGTGTATTACAAAGTAATTTCTCTTTTAAGAGAGCACAGAAATCATTTTTTGGTGCATGTAGAAAAAGTTGCAACTTCAAAAAGACTCTTTTCATTTTCAAGGAATAGGCAGAGTAATATCTTAGTGCTGTCATAAAAATGAGCTTGTGCTCTAACTTTAGTGACCCAATAACTTGCAACACCAATATCATTCATCACACTGTCAGAAAGAAAGAACCAAGCAGGAGGGAAATAAAACATCATATTATATTGTAAAGCCCAGTATTTGCAGTTGCCAAGGGAGCAGGGTACCCAGCTGATTGGTGTCTAAATATCAGATCATTAAAAATAGTTCAGTTAATAACTGTCATTTTAAAAAGATTATTTTTTCAGTCTGATTTTTCTGGATAGTATTGTTTTGGTTTCTCTCCACCTATTTTAATAAGGAGTCTTTCAGTTTGGGCTCTGGGTGAATTCTGAGAATATTACTTCTCATTTTTGATTAATATCTTAAAATTATTATTTCTCTACACTAAACTTTGCTAAGATGTAATTTCTGAGCTGATTTAATATAACAGATCATGTTTCCTTTGTTCCTAAGCCATTTAGAGAAATGCAGCAGATTTAATCTGCTCTTCACTAAAAGAAATTGATGCAATGTCACATGGGATGTTCATGAAACCGGAGAAAATGGGAACAAGTAGGGAAACTGTATGATAGGTAAGAAACTGACCATGAAATATGGAAAAAAAAATGAAATGAGATTTATCTTCATAGAAGAAAGTTACTGGTGAAGATCCTAAAAGGTTAGTCTTAGGTCTGATGTTATTTAAATATTTCATTAGGGACTTGGCACAATAGCGTCAAAGTGATAATGAAATTTATTGATGATATGGAATTGGAAAGCACCTTAAATACAGAATATCATGTGAGGATGACTGAATGATTTTGAGGAATGGAATAAAACATAAATGGGACAAAATAAAAAATTCAAAATGCAAGACCAGGTGTTGCAGGCTAGACCTCAAAGTATTCTTAGGGTATAGCCTACTCTGTTTACCTTCCATTTTAGTTGTATAAAAGCACACAAACTTCTAAAGGTAAAGCTTATCTCTCCTACCTGGTCAATGAAGAGAGGTAGGTGCCTTTGAAGTCCTCATGAGTGAGATCATATCTGCCTAATTTAGGTGCTTAACCTTGGACAAAATACATCCTTGCTCTGAAGATAAATCTTACTACTTCATTAGATACCTAAAATGAAGGTATTATCTATTTACCTGAGTTAAATGAACTGGATTCATCCCTAGGAGCATATGGGTTTGACATGTGAGACCTACCAGACTAGAATCTAAAATTCAGAATTAAGAGCCTTGATCTTTCACAGTGTACATGATGTGTTAGGCAATCCAGAAATGACATTGTTGAGTGAGGAGTCTTCTTAAACTACCCCACAGCAAACGCAGAAGTTAGGAAGGGAAGCATGTCAAAGTCATGTTCCTTTATATAGCTTAAGCAATTGACTCAGGATCCAGAATCTTCATTGGATTTCCTTTTCAAATTTACAGACTGAAGGAAGAGGAAGTATCATTTAGCACTGTAAGTGTTTAGAAGTAAAGCACTTCCTCCAGCTAATTAGAGATGGGCCAGGATGGACTCAGGTATAACGTAAGTCCTAAATATTTTTAAAGGGACTGACAATCCTGAGATAGGTTGTTTTACTCACACAGATTGCCTATACAAACTTGTGTAAGTCAGGAAACTTAAACTTTCTTACATCAGACTCTTATTCTACTCRTAGGCATGGGTAGAGGTTTATCAAGTCTGGAAGTGACAGATAAGACTGCGCACTGTACTTGTAATTTCCTTATTTTTAAGTTGCAATTGAGACTCAGTCTCACCAACTTTTTATCTTTTTCATTCCCTTGCGTGTATTAAAAGAAAAATGACTGGATTTCTGCAGCAGCAATAACTACTCAATATAACCTAGCCTAGCTTCTATCTCTTCTGCCACAAACAGCATATTTAATGCTATCTCTAATGTTTTTCAAATGCTGTCAAGTGAGTCTTTTCCTGTGTAAGATTCCACACAATTAAAGGGCAAAACATTGAGGAATATAGTATTTCAGTTAGTAATATTTTGTTTACTCACCTTCATTGATTATTTAAGTTTCATGTGCTTTGAATGGTTTTTACACTTTTCCTGTGGGTTTAAAAGATTTACTGATGGTTGTTAGTGTTGGAACACTAATAAGGGTTGTGTTAGTGCCTTAATAATTGTTAGGCTGGAGACACCTTTTACAAGGACTCCAGTAAGGACTGCCCAGCATAATTAAGAGTAATAAAATTGGGTTTTTGATTGCTTGTTTATTTAGATAAATGAAGAAACATTCATGATTTTATGAGTCAAGACTCTGTAAAAAATACCACGGAGCGCAAAAGTTTTCAAGATGCTTACAGCTAGTAGGGGTTTGTATGCTCTGATATGCAAGGACACACTTGTGCTTTTGTGCATGGTACTGCACTGCATAGCATGCTTTTTCCCAGGTATGTGGAGCTCTTGGATAACAAAACTGCACCTTTTAAGAATCTTTTAAGAACAAATTATTAGGCAAGTAATTTGGGATGGTACTACAGACATATCATCTCTTTTTGAGCTGGTTGGGGAATCTACAGAGAGAGGTGAAGAACTCAGTAATTTATAATTTAGATGTTGTCAAAGACTTCTGCGTGCCTAAGTCTTCACTAGGTCTAGTCCTCTGTCTGTGCCTCAGAGAAGTTCGTTACTTATTTTTGTGGCTCAGTCTGTGGTTAGTTCAACCTTGAATAGAAAAAGACAACCCAGTGGGAATCAATTAACTTAGACTTATTTAATAATTATTTAGTTTCCAAACTACTCATAAGCCCCATTAACTATCCTCAGTGATAGCCTTACAGATTGGAAGGAAACAGCAAATTTCTACATGAGCTGCTCTCAAACTATAACCTTTAAATAGGAAGTAAGGAAAGCAAAGACGACAAAGCACAAATGCAGCCAAACTCTTCATTGCTGCCATTCTGTAAACAAGAGCTGTCTTTTGTGAGAGGTCTCTACATGACATATTAGGTGCATTGAGACAGTTTTGAATAAAATTAGGAGGTCACTGTGGTTCTGCCAGTTTTATATTGAAGATTTTTCAGTATTAGATACATCTTGAGGCTTTAAATATCCATTAAAATGATCTGTTTCCTCACATAGCAAAGTAGGAAAGGTATGAAAAAACCTGCTGCCAGCTTGAATTAATGACTAATCCAATAATGTTCATGCAATGCCAAGGCAATTAAAATTATTTTTAACATTTTAAAATTTGCATTTAAAAAAACTAACCATTTTTTCCTACCTTCTTTCCAACCCTCTATTTCCCTTGCAGATAAGCTATATTCCAACCCTCACTTCTTTTTTTTCCCCGGGAAATGATTATGTATTACCTTTTAAGGCGCTAAATCAGCACTGTAATGATACATTGAAATGGCTAGCTCATTCCAATAAAAATATGGTGGTAGAATCAGACTGTAAAGTTGTTAACTCTTCCCTTCACACTTCACATTATATTATATCTATGAACATGCAAGCACATCTATGAATGTGCAATTTTAAAACCTGCAAAATCAAAGTTTAATCTACATATATTTAAAATAAAACTTCCAGCTAACATAAAATATAAAACTGTTTTCCAGAGAGACAGTTTTTGTATGTCAAGTCAGGGGATACTTCTCTGTTCTCATGTACTTCAAATTTTTATTACTAGACAAAAGTTGTACTAGGAGCAAGAAGAATGGAAGTGATGGGTGTCACATAAATGCTCTCACATCACAGCATGCAATCAGCACCCACAGATGTTTAATTTTTCCTTTAGGATGGAAGTATGTTCATCCCTATGGTGATGAGATGTTACAGGTACATTGTTAGGTAAGAGCTCTTTTTAGAGTACTTAAGGTGAGAAGTATCATTATAATTACATCTTCCATATATCAAAGGAATAGAAATTAATCATGTGCCCTTTAACTCATTTATTAATTAGAGCATGCCTTTTAGGAAGACATTCAGTTTTCAATTCAGTGTGATACAAAATCTACCACAGTTCTTGTTAAACTGTCTCACTGGTTAATTACCTTCAGTAACTCTTATTTTGAATTATAATGTAAGCATAAATTTCTGGGTTTGGTAAATGATCTCTTTAGATTATCTTCCTACCTTAAGGTTAGGTATTCTATATAAAATCTGGAAATTATATTAAAACCCTGATCATCTGTTTGTGAACTACTCAAAAATTATTATTTATAATGGCAACTAGGATTAAAATTTAATGTCTGATATCTTTCCATAAATAGCATAAAACTGAATAGTTTCCTGAATGGATTTATCTTTTGTATGAATATCCAGAAACATACAGAGAGCTTTGAAAATATGTGCATAACTTTTTTAATAAAATAACCAAAAAAGATAAAATTCATGTTCAAGAACACTGCCTACTTTAAAAAACAAAATAAAAGAAAACATAACACCTCCATTGTATTTATGCCTACATATGCCAAAAAGGGTGATCTCTTTTACTATAGATTCTTCACAGATAGGGAAGGTATATTTGGTCTGAAGCTTAAGTATCATGATTCTCTAGGGCTGTATTTTAAAATGCTGTAATGTTGTTTAATATTTCACAGCCAGCATATCATATACTTCACAGAAAAATATATATTTGGTCTATTCCTACAGTACTTGGCATCACTGCATTCATCCATCCTGCATGTCTACACTGGATCAATTATGCTTTTCATTTAAGTGAGAGTATTCCATTCAGTAAGGCTACCTGAAAAATTGGGATAAACTGTGAAATGGGCACTGCCACATTTTCAGCTCTCTTACAGTCTCACTGAGAGGAGGTTAGAGAAGGTGTTGCCCTTCTAAATGCACTCTCACTGTTTCCCATTAAATTTTCACCTGCCAGTGCTAATTTCCATTTATAACACTGAAGTTCTTCTGTCAGTGCTAGTGTGGTGGAGGTAAAATTAAGAACCTGCTTTCAGTTCTCCCAGTACAAATTAAGTATAAACTGAAATCTGTAAGTAGTGTTAATTAGTAAGTTCTTCTCTGATACTGAAAAGACAAACTTTGTAAAATTTCACGTTGGTGTAATTCTGTAAGCCACTTACATGGCTAACCAGATCTAACCTAGATTAAAGTTAGAATCCACAACACAGATAATGTATTTAGGACAAAGTGTTCTATCAATATATTAAAGAATATTCTATATACTTCCTTAAGAATTGATTACACAGGATAAATGCAACATTTCTGACCTAAAAATCAAATCAGAGGAAAATTTGAGATTGTAGTAATGGTAACTTATAACTTTAATAAAACATTTTTCATCCCTTTGTGTTTGCATTAACTGCTTAAAGAATCTGCACCAAATTAATGTGTTGTTAAACAACTCACATTTGGGAACATCTGATATTATTTAAGCGATTTATTTTATTTTCAGAAAGTCTATATATTACAATAGCTAAGACATTAAAAAAAAGTCATAGATGGGATGTAGTGGAAAAATGAAAGATCTTGTCATCAGTTTGAAACAGGTTTGACATACAGTTGGCTAAATCCAGATTTATTGTTTCAGGATAAAGGTTGATGATTATTTCTGAATCAGAATGGGAACAAATATTTTCAGAATTCCTATCAAACATAAATGCTAAAAATATTTTGGTCTTCGAAAGTCTGATTTTGGAAGTATTTGTGGTGCCTAAGAGGACTTGTCAGCTCACGTAACCCTTGTCATAGATGTATTAGGCAAATTCATTTCTTATAAGATGTCACATTCTAGGTCACTCTAGGTCACATTCTTCTTGTCCTTTATATGCTGTCTGTCTACCAATTCTATGCAGTTGTCCATGGTTTTCTCTCCACCATTCTCTCAGTCTGTGTTTACCTTATGTGCACTGTTTCCCCTAGGAACATGGGCTATTGCCTTTTGCCATTGTTTGTGTTGTGTTTGACATTCTCCTAACTGACAGGGTCTGTCATTTCTCTAGTGAGGTCCAGATGACTTCAGGGGATAAAAATGTTTTTCTAGCTCATCAGACTTTGCTTTGTTACCTGGAAAGATGTTTTGCTGGATCCAACACTAGCAGATAAGGATCCTTTTCTGTTTGCCCTTGCCATCAGTTTCTTGGATGTCCTTCCAGGGGATTATGCATGCCTACTGCTATCCATTATGTTTTCGGATTCCCAGATGCCACTGAACCACTTGAATTCTCCTGCAATGTGTTGCTCATTTCCTGAGTCAATGTCAGATAGGTCAGAACTTGTAAAATCTGTCTTTAGTTCCCTCATCACATTTTTTGCCCTCCAGACAGACTCACTCTCAGAAATTTGGAAATTAACCTTCTGCCATCCATATATTTCCTAAATCCTGATCTGATGTTTTCTAGAATTTGGTGAGGCTATAAGTCTTCTGTATTGTTTGCGCTCTTCTCGCTGTTCAAACGTATGCCAAATAAGCTTGCATATCCAGACGCTAGTCTACTTATGTCCAGAGTGAAACATGTTTTTCTTTGGTCTGCTCCTAAATATGCAAAGGCTACCCGCTGAGTCCCCTCAGCAATTGGGCGTGTTTGTTCCTTAAGATCTGTCCATCCATTCAGTATCCTTAGTACTTTCATGAAGTAAGGGTATGGTAGCAAGCTGATGGAATCAATATTTTGCTTTTCAGAGCTATCCTCTAGAAATCTTCTTGCTTGTGCCGCCTTGCCAACAGTTGTCAGAGGCAAAATATTTTCAGTTAGAGGAATTTTACTTAAGTTTTATTGGCAATTAACACAAACTTTTGATTATTGATTCAGGTACTGAGAAAAAAAGGAAAGCATACACAATTAAACACTAACACTTTCCTCCCCTCTCCCCAGGCTCAGCTGCTCACTGCTGCCAGTTAACGTGATTTCAGTCTTCGAGAAGTTTCCACACTGCATTAGCCACCATCCAGGAGTCTGTATGTACATATACTGGGGCCAGTGATGCTCCTGAACACGTTCCAAGGCTATTTTCAAGGCCATTACTTCTGCAAACTGACTAGAGCCTCCAGTCCCTTYGCAGGTGGCAGCTTCTCCTGTGGAGGGATTCCAAGTAGCAGCTCACCACCTCCTGATGTAATTTTATAAGATCCATCTGTAAACAAACTCCATTGCTTGTTTTCAGCACTTAATTCATCATATGCTGGAGCTTCAACAGCCTGAGGAATTTGGTTTCCTCACATTATTGATTTACTGGCTACAGACTAATAATCTCAGTTAATCCCAGTCTGGAGCTTGAACTAGTACATGCCTACTGGGTAAAGGCCAGCACATATTTTTGCCACGTAGCATTGGCTGCTATTCCACCAGTAGGTTTTGAATCCTTGAACAAAAAATTCAGGACAGGTAGTCTAGGGTATAACCACAGCGGCTGCTCTGTGCCTAGCACTTCAATGGCGTGCAGAATGTCCTCATCTGCAGCATGAACCTCTTGCTCCACAGAAGTGTAGTTATTTTGGGCTCTTTTGTAGTTCCGACTCCAGAATCCCAACAGCTTGCTTCTCATCTCTTGAGGGGCTCATTGCCACAAGCTCCTGCTCTTGTTGCCACAAACTGCTGTTCTTTCCTGCGCTGGTATATAACAAAATTTTTACCTTGCTCTCTTTCTGGATCAGTACTAATGTCATTGCATGGGCTACCTCCTGCTTGACCTGGTCAAAAGCTTGCTGCTGTTTCTCTTCCCTCTCAAAATGACTCTTTTTTGGAGGTCACTTGATATAAAAGTTTGGTCAATTGGCTGTAACTGGGGATGTGCATACCCCAAAATCTGTTAATGATCAAGAAGGCATTCCTGTTAATTGCAGATGGGCATCCAAGGCATTTACTTGAGCAATTTGTTCAGCTGTGATATGTCTCTGTCCATATGGCCATGACAAACTTAAAAAATATATTTCTTGAGTGGGCCCTTTCAGTTTGGAACACTTAATGGCAAATCTGTCATCGAAAAAGTAATGATTACCTGTTGACCTTTTACTGGGTGCATATGACAAGGTTAGGGGAGGGCTGCAGTAGTGGCCTTTGTGAGAAGAGACCAGGGGCTGCCCCTGGCCAGTCACAGCTGCTTCCAGCTGGCTCTGCAATGGACCCACTGCAGGACACAGCTGAGGAGTGTTGGTGGTGCCTCTGTGAAAATATATTTGAGAAAGGGCAAAACCCACCACATTGGCTGAAGTGGAGGGAAAAACAAAAAGCAAGAAACAACACTGTGTCCTGGTTTCGGCTGGGATAGAGTTAATTTTCTTCCTAGTGCTGTGTTTTGGATTTAGTATGAAAAGAATGTTGATAAGACACTGATGTTTTTAATTGTTGCTAAGTAGTCTGCTAGTCAAGGACTTTTCAGTTTCCCATGCTCTGCCAGGTGCACAAGAAGCTGGGAGGGAGCATAGCCGGGACAGCTAGCCCAACTGGCCAACAGGGTATTCCATACCATGTGACATCATGCTCAATATATTAATAGGAG
>JAYKAV010000027.1:0-44594 GCA_035582835.1 Phoebastria nigripes
CTACGTGGGCAAGCAGGGGGAAAGCACGCAAGGCAGGCGGTGGTCCCACTGTGGGTCACRCGAGGTGGGTGGGAGGAAGGGGCTGGAAGACTTGCCAAGCAGAAGCTGACGAAGCGCAGGGTCGGCAGCGCCGGAGGGCAGGGACTGGGGGGCGCGAGCACGGCGGGGGAGAAATGGAGGTGGGGCGGACGGCACTTGGCAGCTAAAGTGGTGTGGAGGAGGCGCTGGGGAATGAGGCTATGTCCCAGAGTGACCTGGTCCGAGGGCCAGGCGAGAGGTGGGCCCGAGAGAAGGCTTTTCCCACGTTGGGCACAGGGGCAGCGGCGTCCATCGAGGCTGCGGAGGGAGACGGCGTGGGGCAAAGTGGGTGGTGGGGGAAGCGGGGCCGGGGTGGGGCGGGGCTAAGGGCGGGGCTAAGGGCGGCACTGGCGGCACTGCTGTCGGGGGCCAGTGTGGCGTCACACTACCCCCAGGGTGCCCCGTGAGGGAAGCTAAGCAGGGGCGGCCCCGGCTACTGCTGGGATGGGAGACCACCCGGGGACACCCTTTTTTGCCTCTGCCCCTTTCCGATTTGGGGTTTTGCCCCCTCCTCTCCTGGCCTGGATTTCATCGTCCTCCTTCTGAAGCCTCCTCGCAGACCACGTGGCAATCGGCCGCATGGGTGGACATGGGTGAAGGGCCATCTCCCGCCTCCTTTTTGTCCCGCCGGCGTCGCGGTCTGCAGCGTCAGCGCCTCCGGTGCTGGCCTGTAGACCGGGAGACGCATCTTCCACCTCCCTGGGGTGGGGTGGGTGGAGGCGTGCGAGGCCTTTCTGCCCAGCCGAGGTGGSGGGGGGGCTTCCTCCGTGTCCCCTCTGAGGAGCTGGGGCCAGTCGCCGGGCCGGGGCCGGATGGAGCGTGTGGTGTGCTGGGAGGCGGTGGGAGGCGAGGGCAGGAAAGAAGAGTAAGAACTGAGAACGCGTGAGCAAATGAGATCCTGGAATCTCACCCAATAAGAGGAGTAACAGAACAGTTCCAAAAGACCAGACTCTGAGTAAAAAAGCATACCTCGTAAGGTTTTGTCTCCAAGTCTTTGGAGCATCAGGTATGCTCTTCGAGTAGGCCCTGTTTCTTTGCCTCATTTCATCACCTGGATGCTTCGGAAGAAACGTGTGAGCTGCTGCAATAGCTTTTGGCAGGTTATTAGCCTGCGCAGGGATGGGAAAAAGAGGAAGGGGGGAAAAAAGGGTAACTGGAAACAAAACGTCAGAGTTTCTCGGGTTTTGTCAATGAACTTTCCTGCAGCCTCTATATTCCCAAGCTTACTTCTACCGAAACCACACTCTCAGCAGATACAATGGTACAGTAAAAAATCATCTAATTCTTCTCAGTTTGACTGCTAGCTGCATCACTAGGAGCATTTCATCCTTGTGTTAATTTTATTTTGAAAACCTATCACTGTTGCAAATGGCGTAGATGTTTTCCCTTCCCCCTCCCCCGTTCGCGAAGCTGACAAGGCACGAGAGTACACCGTTGCTCCTGTGTGGGATTAATCTCACAGCAATTACTGATGCCAACCCGTGGATACTGGGCAGGAGTCATCACTGACCACGTTTACGCGGTGTTTATGTCGCTTATTGGCCTAGCAGCACGGAAGACCATACCACGGTCATGTCTCTTCCTGATGGCGTGAGGAAGTTCGAGCAAAGAGCAGGGACTTGCTCAATAATTGTGTCCCGACGTACCATGCGATCTTCTGTACCCCATTTTAAAGCTAACTTTAAACCCCATTAGAGATACTCTGTGAAGCGTGTATTCCTCATTCACAACTGCATGTGCCAGATACGTCGGTACTTGAGCGTGCATGCGTTTATATTTTKTTTAATTTTTCTAGATTGTCCTGGTTCCGGCTGGGACAGAGTTAACTTTCTTCCCAGTAGCTGGGGGGTGTGCTGTGTTTTGGGTTCGGTATAATAGGAGCGTTGATGGCCCATTGATGTTTTGGGTGTTGCTGGGTGGTGCTTGCACCGGGCACTTGTCGGCCCCCCATGCCCTGCCAGGTGCGKGGGAAGCTGGCGGGGGGAGCAGAGCYGGGGCGGCTGACCCAGCCGGCCAATGGGGTATTCCGTGCCAAGTGACGTCATGCTCAGCATAAAAACTAAGCGTGGGGGAGGGGGGGCTCCGGGTTCCGGGACGGGTTCGCACGTTTCAGGCACGCGTCGGTTCGGCAACGTGTCGCTTTGGCAACGCGTCGGTTCGGCGGGTGGTGAGCAGTTGCATTGTGCATCGCCTGTTTTGCATATTCTGTTGTGGTTGTTGTTACCACTGTTATTATTACTGTTCTACTTTGTTTTATTTCCATTATTAAACTGTTTTTATCTCAACCCGCGAGTTTTCCTACTCGTGCCCTCCCGATTCTCTCCCCCATCCCACCGGAGGTGGGGGGGTGAGCAAGCGGCTGCGTGGTGTTGAGGTGCTGCCAGGTGTATACCACGACAGCCCCTTTATAGCTTGATTGCATTAGGGTACGCAGTGCACCAGTGTCTACGGGAGCCTTATACTCCTGTGGGTCTGATGTGCCAGGCCATCGAATCTACACAGTGCAGTAAAGCTGGTTGTCCCTTTTCTCCACCCGGCTGGAGGCAGGGCCCCTCTAGTTCTGGTCATAGTATTCGTTACTCACTTCTTGTGAATACGAGTCAAGAACTTCTTCATTACAATCTGATGTGAGATCAGCCCTTCTACTGTGTCTGGGGAATTGTTCACTGGAAACTGGACCGTCATGAGACAGGTGTTTTCTGGAAACTGGAGCAGCAATTTTCTTGGGAGAACCCCCTTGTGTGATTGTTTTCCCTTGCAACTCACGTTACCATGTCTCTAGGGTCCAGGTAGGTTTTCCATCTCACTTCCTCATGTCTTCTCCGTGGTCATGCAGGTAAAACCACAGGGTGCCCTGTGGTGTGTACCTTCTATATCCTCTCTCTTGAGCAGAAGAACGCTGACTCCTAATAGCCGAGATACTGGTCCATACAGGTGGAGAGTAGGACATATCCTCTTTGAATTGCTGAACTCCCGAGACAGTTTCTGCACAGCTGAGACAAAGGAGGAAGAGATACTTTCTTCGTATTCCCAGAGTTTGCCAACTGCTTCATCCACCGTTGGTGCTTCTTCCTCTTTCCAGGACAGTATTGCCAATGAGTTGGCATACGCAGCTGGTGCGCCCTGGACCAACTTCTGCCACATGGGTCACATGCACTGAACTTCATCTGGATCTTTGGGTACTTGCTCATCATCCAGGTCGCTATAAACCACCTCCAGCACGCCTAATTCCCTCAGGTACTGGATACCTCTCCCCATGGTGGTCCACTTGCCTAGGCGATATACAACATCTTCCCTGAAGGGATACATTTCCTTCATGCTTGGCAGTAGTCGCCTCCAGAGGCTGAGGACTTTTGCCCCTTTTCCAATCGCTTTGTCAATGCCCCCTTCCCTAGAGAGGGATCCCAACTGTTTGGCTTCCTTACCCTCTAATTCCAGGCTACTGGCACCGTTATCCCAGCATCGGAGCAGCCAGGTGACAATGTGCTCGCCTGGACGACAGCTGAAATCTTTTCGCTTACGAGTTCTTCCTCTTCCTCCTCCTCTCCTCGTGATGGCCCTGCTTTTCCATCATCCCTTTCTAAACGAGCAGACTTTCACTTCCAAGATTTCTTCTTATTTATAGGGGTGACTGATACCAGCACATGTTGGTCCTCTGGTTCAGCTGCAGTGCCCATTGCAGGGGTTGGAGCAGCCGCAGTGCCTGTTGCCTTATTGTCAGATCCAGAGACCTTCTTTTCCCCTTGAGGGTTCTGAATAGTGTTGAACAGGGCTTGGTAGGCATGGGCCAGGCCCCAGCACATTGCAGTGATTTATGTCTCCCTAGAATTGCCAGGGCGACAGCATACTTTTTCCAAATATTCTACTAATTTTTCAGGATTCTCCACTTGTTCAGGGGTGAATTTCCAAAACACTGGGGGTACCCACCATCCTAGGCATTTGCCCATGTTATCCCACACACCCTGCCACTCATAACTGTCCAGCCTCAGGGCAGATCTCTGGGTGATMTTCTTAAACAGTTGTTTAACCTTAAACAAGGCCTGAAACACATTCAGGAGACATAGCAATAGGAACATGCTAGTTTGAACATCCCAAGGATATTCAAAATCCTCAAGAGCTAYTGTAATCAGCCTGGAGGAGAAGGGGAAGGTGAAGGAAGGTGTCTCCCCCATAGGCTGGCTCTCCGAGGAGAAGAGGTAAAAAGTGTAGTTACTAATAGTTTCTGAGAGATAGCTCCAGAAGTGCAGATGACGACAATGCTGAGTACAATCTCATGACCAATAATTTTATCATAATATAAGCCAGTGTTACACAGTATAGCAAAGCGATAACCTTAATCCATCTCCCAGAGGTGATAAACAGCVYGAAAACACCGATAAGCAGTATATACAGCCAGTAAGGTGTTATATAACCCAACTCCAAAAACAGATCCAACAACTCTGAGAGCAAATAAACCAACCAACCGACCATTGTGACCAGCGACTACTAAACTGATATAATGAATGCTTATAACAGATCTGTTTTAACTGGTCAGGTCAGATGTGTCGTTATCTCAACCCTTCGTGCCCCACATTGGGCGCCAAAAAGGATTGTTGTGGTTTAACCCGGCAGGCAGCCAAACACCACACAGCCGCTCGCTCACTCCCCCCTCCCCTCAGTGGGATGGGGGAGAGAATCGGAAAAAAAAAGTAAAATTTGTGGATTGAGAAAAAGACAGTTCAATAAAACAGAAAAGGAAGGGAAAATAATGATAATAATAATAACAACAATGACAGTATATACAGAATGAGTGATGCACAATGCAATTGCTCACCACCTGCTGAGCGATACCCAAGCAGTGATCGCTACTTCCTGGACCATGCCTCCTATTTATATATTGAGCATGACATCATATGGTATGGAATACCCCGTTGGCCAGTGGGGCTAGCTGTCCCGGCTGTACTCCCTCCCAGCTTCTTGTACACCTGGCAGAGCATGGGAAGCTGAAAAGTCCTTGACTAGTAGACTACTTAGCAACAACTAAAACCATCAGTGTGTTATCAACATTGTTTTCTTACTAAATCCAAAACACAGCACTAGGAAGAAAATTAACCCTATCCCAGACGAAACCAGGACAGGTTCTCATCATTTTATGGAGGAGGTGGGAGGTGTAACATTTGTGATTGGACATGAAAGAGCAATTTAACATCTGGGGGCTCTATAAAGGATGGTTAAGTTGCTAGGAGACAACATGGGACATTTGTTTGTATGCTAGCCATGGAAAAGTGCCTTAAGATCAATAAAACTATTAGAAGCCACTTTGCAAACTGTAACTGAAGTATATTTTGCTCTTAAGTGGATGAAAATGTTCTTAAGTGGAAAGGCCACATGCTGGTACTTGTGGCAATTCAGGATGAATTGTGTCAGGCCCTTTCTTTGACATATATGATGGGAACCAATTTTGCACTTGTTCAGGGGTGAAKTTCCAAAACACTGGGGGTGCCCACCGTCCTAGGCATTTGCCCATGCTATCCCAAACACCCTGCCACTCATAACTATCCAGCCTTGGGGCAGATCTCTGCATGATATTCTTAAATGGCTTATTAACCTTAGACAAAACAAAACGATATTCCCAAGAAATACCAATAGATGTATTTTAACTACCCAGGGATGTTCAAGGTATTGACAAGTTGTTGTAATAAAGGAGAAAACATCATGGAGGAAGGTAGTGAAGGTGCCATTCTGTGTTTCCTCCATAAAAAACCTCTCAGAGGAAGAGGTATAATTGCTAATTGTCTCCATGAGGTGGTACCCAAAGTACAGTAACGGCTTCAGTACAASACCCAGATACTAAATAATGCCCAATGCCAGCATTTTAATAACAAATCTCCCCGGCAAAACATCACTAATCACTGCAGAGCACAGCAGACTGCAGAAACCAACACCAATCTTTAACATGTACAGCAAAAGCAAGAGCATGATGCAGGTCAGATAAACTAATATTGTGACCAACAACTGTTAACAGATATAAATTCCTTAATACGCTCTAGTTACTCTGTTGTTATCTCAAACCCTTCGTGTCCCACACTGGGTGCCAAAAAGGACTGTCATAATTTAACCCTGGCCAGCATCTAAACACCACAGAGCTGCTCGCTCACCCCCACCTCCGGTGGGATGGGGGAGAGAATCAGGAGGGCACGAGTAGGAAAACTCGCGGGTTGAGATAAAAACAGTTTAATAATTGAAATAAAACAAAGTAGAACAGTAATAATAACAGTGGTAACAACAACAACCATAGAATATACAAAACAGGCAATGCACAATGCAACTGTTCACCACCCGCCAAACCGACGCGTAGCCCGATACGTGAGAGCCCATCCCGTGACACCAGAGCCCCCCCACAAACTTAGTTTTTATACTGAGCACGAGGTCGCATGGTATGGAATACCCCATTGGCCAGCTGGGTCAACCACCCCAGCTACGCTCTCCCCACCAGCTTCCCATGCACCTGGCAGGGCATAGGAGGCTGAAAAGTCCCTGGTGCAAGCATCACCCAGCAACACCCAAAACATCAGTGGGCCATCAACCCTCCTTTTATACCAAACCCAAAACACAGCACCCCCCTCCAGCTACTGGGAAGAAAGTTAACTCTGTCCCAGCTGGAACCAGGACAGACTCCTACCTTATCCTGATTTCAGCTGGGTCTTAGATAAAAATGTTCTCACTTCTTCAATTAGTCTTATCATGCGCTATGAATTGGCAATTCAATGAGTGATCTTATGAGAGAAAGGACCACAAATTTACTTCCAGAGACAGTCTTTTGTTAGTGTATGGCATACTAGCTGCCCACAAGTCAGTTTAATTCTTTCTGCTCATACTGTACGTGTTCTATGTACAAACATAAACTGCCAATTTCCAGGGCTTCCTGCATGATAACTTTGGCTAGATCTAAACTCAAACCTAACAAAAGCAAGAAGGGCATAACGGCACTCACATGACCATTTTTAACATATATAGCTCTAAGGTGGGAATTTCCTTCTTGCTTCCTTGAAGGAATAGCTTACCTTGCTTCCTCTGGCAAATGCTGATATATTGCATGCCTGCAGTGAAATACTGCTCTCAATTACCCTACCCAGAGGTATTTGGAAATTGCACCATATAAAGTGATAGGCAGAATCAAAGTGAAATGCATTTTCTTTGGGTGCTGTAAGCATGTCCTTTGCAGCCCCATTGATGGGAATTCTGCACTGCAAAAACGTTGACTCTGCTACAGCAGTGATTGARTAGCGTGTTTTGGCCCAGCTGAAGAGTAATATTTCTTCCTCTAGAAGTGATTAGCCTCAGGTTTTGTGCCACATKTTTTCAGAGGGCTTAAAGGGATCTCCCAGTTAGAAGATTCAGCACCCTGTCCTTTCAAAGCCCAGGCACTTTATTGATTAAACCCTCCAAAAAATGGAGGTGCTCAAAATCCTAATCCCTTCCTGACAATGAGATTATCTTTTGCTTTATATACTGGGATTTTTAAAAATGTGGGCAACTTGCTTAGAAGGAATAAAACTTTTGGATGGTAGTTCTTAGGGAGTCCTGGAAAACTGGAAATAAATAAGCAACCCCACAGCTGGTTTCAGTGAATTAATTCCAAAACTAAAGCTTTGAAAGAAGATGTACACATGCTTTTTCATCATCTTCAGTCAACACCGGTTTGTTGTTTGCTTTTTCCCCCCTCTCTCCCCCACACTTACAGGTGTTGTGGGAGGGCTGCAGAGAAGGATGAGCAAGAATCCTAAAAGGGACCAAGTATTTCAGCATAGCAAAAACATATTAACCTGTTTGCCTGAGAAACCAGGAATTACATCGTAACTAAGCCTCTCTCTACATCCGTCAGTCGGTTGATGAGTCAGTCCCACCAAGCAATTTTTTGAAGTTGAAAGAAAATTCCAGTCACATTTAATATATTTGGTTGCCACAACACGTGGCCTGGGGACCGTGCAAAGGCCCCAGTGCCATCTCCTTGGGCTGCCATCGAACATTTGGCCAGAAGCTAACAGCCAAGTCCCGGTGAGGTTGTTTCCTCTGCACGTATTCTGCCATGGCAGAATAAATCCCTTTCCTGGCTGGCGCACCAAACTGAAGGAGGCACAGTASATGGAYAAAACAAAGGGTTTTTACAGTGGACCTGCCATAACAACATAGGCATAACAAAATTAGTATATATGTCTTTATAAGAGCCAGCACTTGGGTTTACTGAATTTCCTTGCGGGCTGTAGGGGAGACCGATTAAAGTGTGTGCGTCCAGAGGTGTTACATCTTACTGTCATTGCAGGAGAGAGGGCAATATGATAAGAGTGTCACGTTGCTTCTATTGGCCACTTGTTCTGAACATTAATCAGGAATGGGTGACAGGATAACGTGAGTTTTGTACAAGGAGAGGCCATAACATTATTGCAGTGCAAATCATTGTTTCAAAGAAAAATTCTTTTTCTTTTCTTTTTTTAATCTTCAAATCACAGGCATGTGCCACAACATTACTTGTCCTCTGAAGAGGGTAACTTTCCACAGGTTTCTAGTTGCTCTTCCCCAAGGTACTCCAAAACCATCTGAAATGGCTTGGTGTGCACTACTGACAGTGAAGGCAAAAAGCAAGCTAAGAAGTGATTTTGGTTTCAAACTGGAGGAATTCTGTTTCAAAGAGGCTGAGGAGCAAGAGTGTGCTGGGAAGAGGGGGGCAAAGATCTTGCATATAAATTTTTCATTGTATTGAAGCTTTTAGGGAATGAAAGAGAGACAACACCTGTTTCCTAGGCCTTGTAAAGGAGTTAGAGTTTATGTGTGCATACCGTAAGTGAACAGTTTACAACAGTTTTCCCTGTGTGATGATGWCCTTAAGGGAACTGTGTGATAGGAAAAGCAGGCAGGAGTTTCTCTCTCCCAGTTTTTAATATTATTCAGCGGGGTCAATCCTCAGAGGACCATGATAATCATGGGGATTAAGAGCGGATTTCCCCTGGCCCACAGTCACATTAGATTTCTGTGCCCATGGAGGTACTTTTCCCATTGCTCTGCTGATACGCTTTGCTCTCAGTGCATCAGCATATGTTCAGCTTTATATGAAAGCTTCCGGCAAAGATTTCTGAACAATGTATTGCTTCTCCTGACAGGGACATAAGGAAGTCTTAAGCACATCAGGAGAAAAATGTATCAATACAGTTGTGTTTTATGTCATTAAAGCAATATGAAACATGCCCCCTCAGGGGTACCGCATTCATATGCACCTGTACTGACGCTTAGCTTGAAAGAACAGAAAACAAGATCTTACAATAATAATGTGGCCCGGTAAGTACGTGATCTAGTATTCAAATAAACCCAAATCTGCAACTTACGACCCTAGACCATTTAGAAGTATGTATATTAGAGGGGTGTGTGTGCACACTGCTTCAGTTTTGAAAACCAGTAGTTTGGAAGTATGGTCAGACTAGTGGATAAGGCCTGGAGTGATGACAACTCTATTCAATTCCCATTTCATCCAGGGTTTTCCTCTTTCATGCAGACCAAGACAGTCAGTCTGGTCTTGAATACCAGCTCTCTGTATTTGAAA
Organism: Phoebastria nigripes; assembly: GCA_035582835.1. Lineage (NCBI taxonomy): Eukaryota > Metazoa > Chordata > Aves > Procellariiformes > Diomedeidae > Phoebastria > Phoebastria nigripes. The sequence goes on from JAYKAV010000027.1 coordinate 9,653, forward strand.
TGAGTTTAATGACCTTGTCATAGGACAGAAATAAAAAATCCTCCAATGTTTGTTTGAGGTGCTAATATCTAATGGTGATGAAGGCTATTGAACGGCTTGGATAAAAGAAAGTTTGTATAAGCCATGCATTTTACCTCTACGTTGTGTATTTTCTTTGGGCAGAAGGTCTGTAATCAGTTTATGTTCCAGTCAAGGCAAAATACCTCATAGGATTTTGTAGTTGCCATCTTAAGCTGGTTACTCGTGGCTGAATTTTTCAAACTTATGCCATGTCTGTGGATAACTTCAGTGTTAGAAAAGCTACAGGCCCAAATGTGTTTAACTCTGTTCCTTCTTCCCACCTCAGATAGACACGTACCCATTTTAGTTAGAAATTTCTTTTCATGTAGTACGGCTGATCGCATTTGTGTGGATAAATGATGTTTTGTCTGCCAAAAATAACGTGTGGACTTTCTTGAACAGTCATTTTCTCTTGTGCTCTGGAAAATAAAATGTTTCCATTGTTAAATCAATTTGAGAGTTACCACCAGTTCCTACAAACGCTGCCAGACTCCGAGTCTAGAGTGTCATGTGACTGAACCTTGGCTCCACCACAAACAAAAATGCTCGCTCCCATCATTGGACCAGCTACTAGCATTTTTATGTAGACCAATTTCTGATGTTGTAGGCCAACTGAAACAGTAAACGCAAACTCACAGTTCGTAGCCTGTTCAAGTAAAAACTAGACTGAGAGCAATCCTGTTTTATCATCTCTTGGCCTAAAACCAGCTTCTTGTTCTGAACTGTCATCAGTGATGACAGGCAGATTTACTAGTCCCCTCCAACCCCAATTGACAAAATTAGTAACCAAACAACTTCAAATGCTTTCTTGATCTAAAGTATAATAAGTATATAGTAAGTAAAAATCCTTTCCACCAAATTGTTTTGATTGAGTATTTACACAAATACGTCAGGCTTAGGAAAAAAATCTGTTCATTAATATAACCATAGTCATGTGCTCATTTACATTAAGCAATCAAGACTGGCTCTAATGGATCATACTTTGTTGTTGCTTTTTTTTAAAACCCTTTTGCTTTCCATGAAATGATTGTGATTATTTTTAAAACAATGCAATTAGGCCTTTAGATACGGTATTTGAATATTTATTCTGTTGATCTGAATTATTAAAAGCATCCTTTCTCTGAAGCATAATTTTTAATTATCTTCAGTGGTGGTGTATCTTTAATAAGTGCTCTAGCTGAGACATGCAATTATCCCATACAATAGTTGCAGTGAAGTTTTGGTTGTTAGTGATGTCTTGTTGAAACTGTTTGGCCGACTGTTACATTGCATCTGCAGGCTGCTTCGTCTTAAGWTCCAGAAAAATAATTCGTGCTAGGCTAAAATGTACAGAGATAAACTGGTAAAATGAGCCAACAGGTTTATTTTGGGACTGAAGGCTAGAGTGCTCAGCCAAATGTGTGGTTAGTTAGGGCGGGCCATAAGTAGTAGCTCTGGAAAAGGGAGAGAGCAGAGGTGAGATGTTTCACTCCATGCTACCTTTTGACCTGGAGCTTATATGCTTAGTTGTCTAATTGCAGCAGAGTTGGGCTGGTCTAACCATAAAATCCCTTTGTGGTGAGCCTGCACAGAAGTTCTGATCTGATTGTATCAAAGTTTGGGTGTTAGGAGATTGGGGCAGACATATCTCAAAATGCTGCTTTAGCATTTACCATGCTGTTTTAGCAGCGTGGTAAATTTCTTCTCAGAAATGCAGTACATGGTGATTGATTAGTTTATTGAAAGAACTTGGCCTAATCAATACAGCGTGAGGTTTCCCCCAAGCATCCCATCTCTTGTTTCCCTATTTATCATCACACACCTACTGTCAAGCGTTTAGAGCTCTCAGTCCTAGCCCTGCTCCCTGTCGGCTGAAACAGCTCCTTGCATGGCCTCATGCCTCACCTCATTTCCTCGAGTGACTTCTTCTTGTGGGTTTTCAGGAGAGGTGCGAAGGAACATGCTCAGTGGGGTGGTGATTTCTCTTCCTAGGGTCATCAGTATTCGTGCTGTTGCCTGTGGTAGACGTGAATCAAATTTCGTGAAGTTTACGCATTGACAGGCTTATGGTGTCATTGTGTAAGCTTCCAAAGGAAATGCCTAAATCCCTCACATGAAATACATTAATCTAAGGTAATTTTATTTACATTTTTTTCTTGTCTTGATTTACCAATAATTTTATTTTCCTTCAGATTTTAAGATGGTATATTGAGTTGTTATAACAGTGGTTTGTTTTAATGGTCTTTTTGATTTAGCTGCAGTACACTTTGATTCTCGAGCATTCAGGTGTTGAAATCTTCCCAGGAGGAATCACATGTGGTCTGTGGACATGCCCACACGTGCACATGGGTGCAGACACGCACACATGCATACACACATTAACACTTCTGGAAACATGAGGCAAGATATATTTTACCAGGGACAAAACTGGCATGGTTCTGTAAAACTTGTTCTATGACAATAAAAACTTACACGACTAAATAGTTGGTAAGTTTTTACTATTAGCTGTAGCACAGAGTTTATACTGGAGGTGTGATTCTCTATTGTACACCAACAGGCTACCATCAAGAAGCTTTCAGTTCCTGCACAGTTCTGATAAAAAAGGATAATCACGTAATGAAAGAATAATTCAGGCTGGAAGGGACCTCTGTTCATCCATCCTCCTGCTGAGCGCAGGGCTAACTTCAGAGTTAGGCCAGCTTGCTCAGGATCCTGTACTGCTGGCTTTCACAAGTCTCCAAAAATGGACATTCCACAACTGATCCAGTGCTTAACCACTTTCCTGTAAACAGTTTTCCCTTTGGTTGGAACAATAACAGTGCATATAAACTGGTCATGAATAAATTTAGATAGGAAATTAGATTACTTAGTGGTGTTCTGGAACAGTGCTCTGATAGGATTTGTGGGAGGAGAAAGCATCCCCTTGAGCCCAAGATGCATTATTTGTCTGATTGTAAAAGTGATTATATGATAGGACTGTCTCCGATAGCAAAGGACTTGACTCAGTGACCCATTTCAGATTTGAAACCTTGATGCTTTTACCAGTGATGGGTGTTGAATTTGCTGCTTGCACTTGAAATGGTCACCTTTCTGCTGCTTATTTATATAGAATTGTAAATGTCATACATTTCTTATTGTGCCCTCCTCTGGTTGTATTTCTGTAGGGAATAGGAGCAATCTTTGTCCTTGAATTAATGAAGCTACGCCTCTCCTGAGAAATTCAAGAACAGACTGGGCACGGCAATAGAGCTTATTATCTAATTTACCAGAGGAGCAATTATTCACAGTTACTCATTTTGTCCCTTCTCTGGGTAGAGAGGGCACTTCATACTCCAGGTCTGTTAGTGCAGTAGCTTTTTCAGGCAGTTAATGCTCAGGCACACATATAATGAAGTCAATATTTTACCTCAATCATTGTTTTTTCTATATTTATCAAATGATCTTTCTTTTCTGCTGCCTTGCACTCATTGTATGAATGATAAAGTCACTAAAGTCACTACTGAAGTCCACCTGTGTTTTGTTTCTGGATGCTGATCTAAGGTGGAAGCCTAAGAAGGCATTTGGATCATGAAAGCATTTTCATTCGTCCTCTAGCAGTGACAAGAGCAGGTGGGCTGTGAGGGAGTGGACTGAAGCCCCATGCCCACTGTGTGAAACTTGAGGAATTGTGCGAATTTATGGAGACATTTACTTGGGAAGAGGGACAGAGTGGAAAGGGCAGCAGCCCTGTATTAACATCACTTTCAGTCCGTACCGTTGTGGCGGCTTGCCTGCATCTGCACACTTTGCAGAGTGTCTGGCTCTGCAGTTAAGCATATGTGCACACATAGTATAAAATTACCTTTTACTCAAAGGCCCATTCTTTGAAGAGAAGATGGTGAACTGCAGCTTTAGGTCCCAAGTAATATGTAGCAATTTAATGACCTTGTAAGAAACACTAACTCTAGTATGAAGCAGAAATTTCTGTTCTCTCCCTTATGTTCAAATATGCATTGTATTTTAAATAGAGTTGTTAGAGGGAAAGGATTATTTGCTTATATTGTAGGAAATGTAAAATTGCATCTAATGAGCTTGTTTGCAATTTTTAGTAATGTATATTGCCATTAAAATCAATTATTTTAAATATTAAACATAGTAATTACACTTTGGGCTGCATTTCATTTAAACTTAGTATGATGGAATAATTTTTCTTACAGAGTATCAAATTGCCATCAATTCACTTTCTAAATGGGTTATTGAGTTTTAGAAGACATATACCAGAATAAAATTATGAGCTGTTTATAGTATGGATGTACTACTACAAAATATTACTCAGAAAAGAGTTTAAAAAATATGTGATACGTAGTCACTATGCTTTTTACTGCATCTAAAAGAGTAGTGTATTTAAGAATACACTTTACCAGAAGAGCTGCTTTGATTGGTTGCATAAGAAGTTGGGAAACAAGACAGATAAAACGTCTTGAAAATTAGAAGATAAACTTAGGCTTTCTAACCAAGTTGTCCAAGCACTGAGGATTCAGCTGTTCTCAGGGAATTTAAAAAATTGTAGTAGGTGCTAATACTTTGGAAGATTAAGTCACTTAACTCAAGGGTTTCAGAGCCTTAGACACTTCCTGAAAATATTCTTGTCTTTATAGGCTCTAACAGAGCTCTTCCACAAAAGTATCTAAGTGCTTTCCAGCAGCATATTAAATGACGTCACTAACTTTTTTAAAAGTTACAGTAATAGTTATACCAGAACTGCAATGAACTCTGTTCTATTTTATGTAATGCAAAGACAACAATGCACTAGCATTGTAGCAGTGGTTAAATTCAGGCCAGGAATAATGTTCTGTTGTATGGACTTCAAAGCAGTTACAAACTTGCAGAAGTGTGTTCAACCAAGTTGGTCACTGAGAGAGTTTCATGACAGGTAGGTCTGACCTGGCAGGGTAGRAAAATGTATTATTTTTTCTGAATCTCTGACTCTGGAAATATGCTAGAGAAAATAAAGGAAAGATTACCTAGAAGAACTATTGGTTTGGTCAGTTTACTATGGAAAATACTTTTTGAATTCTCTTTTATTTTGCTCTTGTCTTTTCTGTTCGAGGAAACAAGAAATCTTTTTTCTCAGTCACTGATAATGAAATGTATCTTGAAATGAGGTTTTCTTCAACCTACACAAAATGGGTCTTTTTCAATTCAAAGTCATCAGTCTTTCTATATGTAATAGAAAAGAAAATTTATGTCCCCTGGAAAAAGTCAAACGTTAGATCAGAGAAGGTTAATTATTAGCTGTGGGTGTGTTACTGTTTTAACGTGCAGGCTTTGTCAGCAGGAGGGGAGGCTGGAGACAAAGTGCAATTGTAAATATCCCACCTCAAGGGGTGTCGGCTGAGTGGTGGCTCAGTTTACTCCTGTCTCTAACCCCCGCTTCTCTTTAGTGACAATTAACCATAACCTTGGGCTTCAGATGTTACAAAGGCATAAAAGGCATGGTAASAATTGCCTGTCATTGTCTTCTTTGTTAGTCCCAGTATCGGTACTATACACTCAGCCCCAAGGATTTAAGCAGAAACTGGGTGCTGAAGGGAACTTCCATAGCTTTTAGACTCATTTCAATAGAAATAGAAGTGTTTGACATTTTGAGTTTTTTCTGCCAAGCATTCATATTTCATGGCTAAAACTATTCAGAATTTTTATTTTGACTTTTCGTGAGGAGTTTATCCTGGTTTTGACCAACTCTACTATTTGCTTTCTCAAATCATAGAAACAGGCTGGTAAAATGGCTGAAAGAAAGGGATCTGCTCACGGGATGAAAGAACAAGTGTGGTGTTAGGAACGATGCTGAGAAGATACAGTGATGAAGGCCTCATGTTTGGGAGTACAAGAACAACCCAATACCCACTCTTAGTGGCACAGTACAAAGGAGAACGTAATTTCTTAAAACCTGTGTGAAGGTAGCTGGGTAAAAATGCCAACAGAAAGAGCATATGTAAAGAACACGTAATGCAACCAGATTGGGAAGCTTTTATCCCTTTTTGCTGGTGTCGTTCCTGAGTCAATCGAATGCCCCTTTGCCACCAGGGGATGTCTCTGAGAAATTCCTCTCCTGCCTTGCAGCAGGTTACTCCTGTTGACTTTCCAGTAGTAATGGTGATGAACGTTACACCCAATAAAGATTGGTTTCATGTGGCTTTGTGGCCTGTTATTAGACAGATATGGCATCCAAAAACATGCAGGCTTTTTTATGTCTTTGGAACATTCACAGTGTCACCCACACTTGAAATCCCTGAGGTCTAGTAAATGTTCTGCCAGGACTGACACCTCTCTCAGTCCCCTTCTCTATACAGCTACTACTCAAAACTTAGTATAATAAAGATTCCAACTTGGTTGAAATTGCCTAATTGTTTGAAAAGCTATTCAGGGGGATGATCACATATCACCTGTGTATGAGCACCCATGTTTTAAAAGGAAAAGGATAGTATCTTTAATAGACCATTTGGAGAAAAGGCAGAACATTTGGGAACTGAGTCTTTTTTAAGATTAATAGTGTGACTTTTTTATTCTTCAGCTCTTTTAGGTGATCCAATAAAATATGCTTCCTCTCACTATGAGCTTTGTGTTTTGTAGGCTTAAAGCCTCATGGCTGCAGCAGCAGTGATTACACTCAGATTGGTGTAAGAAAATGAATAAATAACATAAAACCATGTTCCAGGACAAAAAGGAGTAAAACTGTTTACTGGTGAGTGTCCTTCCCGCTGCTTACAGAGGCCTTCTTGGCATCTAATTGCTCTGCTAACTGATATGTGAGGCATCCTCTGTGTGGCTAAGAAGAAATACACCCATTCAATAGGTACATTTCTTTGCTCTGCCTCCCCAGGCTGTCATTACACTTGCTTACCTTCTTCCTTGATCTTTCTCATGCTGATTCTTCTATGCAAGATTTGTATCATTTTTGATGATTAGGGCTCATAGCTATCTATAATGACAGTTTCTGTCAACACTGCCCTTCAGATTCCTTGACTGTGCATTAGTAAGTTAGGAACATGTTTAAAATTAGACACACGCTCTGATCACACGTAGCTGATCATCTTTGTCTATTGCAGTCATCCTCCTTGATGATGACTAGAGCAGTAACTTATCATAGTAACTCATCCTAGCAGTAACTTAATGCTTTTGTCCATATTGACTTCTACAGATCTCATAACATTTCTTTTATAATAACTTTTTCAATGTATATCATGCCCTAAAGTATGAGCAATATTTGGTATGAGTTCTTATTCTTCTGGGAGGAAAGTCAGTGTGTCAAATTTCAGAAGAAACTGGCATCACTGAGTGGAAAATGTCAACCTTGAGAAGGGACCAGAGAGTCCTGCTACCACTGTCCTTCACAGAAGTACCCTGGCTTTTGCTTGTGTTAGGTTTCATTAGCAGAGTCATTTCTGCTCACTGATGTTACTGCCCTTACGTTAATGCTTATGTTCTTAGACCGTATGACAACCCGTCTGATAGTGAAACAGGCTTGTGCTCACGATGCTGGTATAGAAAGCCAGATGGATCAAAGGGGCGTTCTTCCCAAAAGCTGACCATTAAAGATTGTGCTTTCAATCATACAGCTATTGCATAGACTCTCTTTAGCATTGTTTTTACACTGCAGCTCAGAAAATTACAGTTGTATTGTATGTCTGTTCCCTTACACTGGTAATCTAGAGTGTATATTCATTACTCCAGGCAGAGACATGGGCAGGTTAGTTAGTATATGCAGAATACATGCTTATTCTTTTCCTTCTCCGGTATTATTTGAAGGCCTAATTTGTGTAGCTACATCTTTTACACCTGGCTTTAAGTGGTTAGGATAGATTCACTCCTTTTGAACGCACACCCACAACGCATGCTGTTGTGGTTGTAGGCTTAATTAGTAAGGCTCAAAAGCTTTGCCTACATAAAGGATAATGGGGAATGTTACTGACAAAATGAGCCATTGCTAAATGTCCTTAACAAATGTGATAGTTTTGTTTCTAAAGTATTTATTTTGCTCGAGGGGTTTCTACTTCTCCTATCCTCTTGCATTATCATGGACAATTTGAAAGAAAAGGAAGCAATGGCAAAAAAGAATCAATCCAGCCCCAGCTATGTCTCAGTTTGAACCTGACCCTTTTTGACTTGTTTTACAAAATTAAGTCCAACTTCTACCTGACTCGGTGCTAGTAGCAGAAATCGGAGAGTAGGAGTCAGGTACGTTATAGCTTTCATGCTAGGCTGATGGTATGGGCTCTAATACACTATTTATGTTTTTCTGAAGATAGAGAAAAGTTCTTTGTCTTCCCTGGTGGCAGAATTAGGCCAGCTCTGAGCATGGCAAAAATTTTGTCCCTTTTTGGGGAAGCCAGAACTAAGACTCAGACTGTCACATGGGCGATGTCACTCAGGTTTGCCTGGYGSTCTGAGCACTCTGGCAGCGTGCCTTTGCACCTTTGGCCAATTCCAAAATTTGGCTTTCTCCTTCCTGAAACAAATCATAATTTTTATTATACAAAGCAATTAGCTGTTTAGCTGAAGTCTCAAATATTTTAGTGAACCATAACACTATCTAATGTAACTGCATGATCGATTAATTTTTCACACAATTGTTCCTATATCATACCGCTTATAAAACGTTAATAGCATGGTTGAAAAATGTTCAGTGAACAAGGCAGGGTTGGGGATTTTTCTGAAGACATATAAAAGGGGTTTTTTTGCAGTTTGCTGATACATTGAAATGTGATGATCAAATCAAAGTACATGCTCCAGAATCATGTCACTTATCCAGGGTAAATGATGAAATCCCTTGCTTCTAGCTATCAGATCAATGCTTTATCTGTCATGGTAATAAGCCCATTTTTATGTATGTTTTTAAGGAAACACAAGAGTCTCACTGAAGTTACAACTTTTAAATTGTCATTTGCAGAATAGGAGCTTGAAATCAAAATACTGTCTGGAGAGGAGAAATATGAAAATGGTTAGGAATAAGAGCTGTAATCACAATATGGTCAGTGTGTCTTAGACTAAAATAGCATGAGTCAAGGTGTAACTATTTTTAATGATTATTGTATAGATATGTAATGCTCTACATTAGTAATTTAAAAATAATTTTCATGTAAGGGACATGTTACCAAATTCATGACAATGAAGTTCAATTACCAATTTATAAAGTCTTATGATACTGCTGTGTACTGCAGTATAAGAATATTGGTTTTACTTTTTTTAGTATATTTATTATTTTAAAGCAATAAGTAAGATTTTTTTCTTCCAGTCCAAGAGAAGGAAGTGGACTATTTTGTAACAGCCTGAACTGATCCTACAAATGTTTATGCTCATGCTTGGCTTTACTCATGAGCAATGTGTGCAGCTGTGTTAAGCAGAAGGTTTCAAGATCAGACCCTAATTTAAGAAGACATAATGATAGGGCAAATAAACAGGAAAAAGACAAGGGATGTAGCACAATGTTTAACTAAACTACATATGGACACTGTATCAAGAGCAACCTCTGGTTTTACATTCAAGATACTGTTTTCTTGTTTTTTCTTATCACATTAAATTTAAGCCCTGATCCTGGGACATACTCAAAGAGCCTATGCATACTGAGATCAGTGGGAACTAATGAACCAAAGAACCTTGTAAATCAGTCCTTCAGGCATTTTTTGTTATTATTTTTTCCCTCTCACTTTAAGAATAGTTCAAATCTGCTTTTTTGGGGAGTTCTGGGTCTTAACCATTTAGTGCTTCCACTGATTACATTTGTTTTACCATTGCTTAACTGAATTGTTCACCAGTTCTCCTGTGCTCCCGATCTGTTTCCAGAAGCTTTCAGTACCCTACCCTCTGCTCGTGAACTCTCACTGACAACATAGTTATGCTTCCTTCATTTCCWGTTTTCCAACCCTAGAGGGGACAGGGATGCTGTGGTAATGAGCATAGATATTTCAGAAGAACATACAAGTCTCTTGTCATCTCAGAGATTATAGTCAGAAGCCACATGAGCTATTGGATAGGTTACTAATTACTAACTCAGAGACTAATGAAATGTGGATAAAATGGAAGTTACCAGGGGTTGTTAATTCCTGGAACTGAATCTGAGACAGTGAAAGTTTACAACACTGCAGATTTGAGGTAAAATTGCTTATTGGGTAAGGTGACCCACATGTTTTGTGAAAATGGTCTCTGTTATCTGAAGGATTATAAACCGAGTTTACATGATGTTAATCATTTTAGCTTAATGAAGTGCATTCACAAYGAAGCTTTGTTGGTTTTGTTGGTGGCTATTAGACTGCATTACTTGTCCATGAAAAGTAACCAGAAAGATTCTTGTCCCTCCTTATTCTTGTGTGGAGTCACTGGGAAAAAAGTTGATCCCTTCATTGCATATTTGAGAGGGTGGAGCACAAAGTTTGCCACATCTTCTCTCAAATCCCTCCCAAATTTCAGAAACTTGGCAAGAATAAGTGGGGTCTATTGTTTTATTTTTGATTTTTCGCACAGTTTAAAGTCAAGATGAGAGCAAAAGGCTCTCATATTTAAATGCAATTTAAATCAGAGTTATTGTGCACAACAGTTTTTTAGTAGCTTGTTTATGGAGCCAGAATATTACAGTGTATTCTGTGAAGTTGTCTGTTATCATTTGATTTGAAACATAATGCTTATGGACTCATAAGTCTGATTCATTTACTCTTATATTGACGTTAATTTGTTTTAAAGAGAAGAAAACCATCTGTGGTCATAATTTTGGTCAAAGGTTGCAGAAGTATCCTGAATTGCTTAAGAAAAAAATATGAATGCATATCTCCAGAAGGACTATCATTTATGTCTGGAGAAATCACCTGTAGTAGTAACATAAGGAATGTAGATGTTGTTTTTAATCCACTGACCTTCAGCAGGAGTGACCCAACTCTCATTTAGGTCTTACAGAAGACCTAAAAAACCTAACATAAAAATTTGAATGAAAGATGTACAGGTTTGGTTGAAATTGGTGGAACATCTGCCCCACGGTAAAATACAGCAGCTCAAAGTCACAGGAGTGAATCCCAATTTGATTGTCGGCTGTGCTTGGGGAATGAGCAGAGAAAGGAGCGCACACAGCCGCTGCAGTGGCAAAGTGAGTGAGACTGCAACAGTGGGTCACCACTTTTCTCCTTGTTCAGGAACCTGGAGGTTAGGTTTGGGGAGAGCTTATCTAGTGACATCAAGCTGCCATCCCTCCTGTGAGCTGCTGGGATAGGTGTGCTGGAAAACATAAGACACACATCTTGCAGTTTTCTTCATCAAACCTATGGTTCAGATTGCTTATGTGGATAAATGTTTAAGGGTTTGACCGATGCAATGCAGTACGTACCTACAGGCAGTTAATCTCTGTGAGACACTGATTCTTATGAGCAAGCAACTCTGAAATACAATCACCCCTGCTGCAAGATATCTGAACGATGAATGCTTGGGTATTGATCTTTGCCCCTTATTGGGGCTCTGGCCCAAATCAAGGCTTTTCAGCTGGCAACCGGTTTGTGTCTCATGAGTGTAATCAAATGGCAAAAGATGGTAAAGTAATTAGAAGCTGTGATGAGAGAGTGCAGTTAATTACTTGAACTTGGGCTGGGTTTTTTTGAAGGACTTATGAGACACGTGACAGCAGTTTAAAGATCTAGATCTACATCTTTCCTTTGGTGTCATTTGTGTATATCCAATATATTTTTATATGAGGGTGTGCAGATATCTTATATATATCATCTGGGGCTGTTGTGCAGAAAGTAGGTCAAATTTTAAGAAGATATCACTAACTGCTCTCATATTTACTAAGAGTTATGGTGCTGATATGCCTTCAGAAATTTATATACAGAGAAACATTAATACTTTCAACTGTGTATAAATATAGCCTTCGGTCTTCCTTTTTATTCTTTTAAATCCAGTATTACCTGAACAATAGCTTCCAATTAAACTAACTGTTCTTCAGTCCCAGTAATGTTCCCCCTAAGGGAATGTGTTTTAATGTGCTTTCCTAAGCATTGACTTTCGTACCACTTCATTTTATTCTGAAGAATAAGAAAACTCAGTGCTCGATTTAATTTAAAAAAAATATTAAATACTAGGTGTCAGAAAGAGATACATCATTTTTTTCAAACCTATACAGATATATAATATTCACCCTGTTCTTTAAGATTTGCTGCCAACAACTATAAAATTTCTGTTAAAAAACATACGTTTCCTTAAAATAATGTCATGAAATTGTACATTTTTAAGTATGAAATGAGGCAGGAGGCTGTCTTTTTCAGTCCTCTTGTGTCTTTGAGCCATATAAAAGTGGTTTATTAGGCTGCAGAGATGTTTAATGTCAAGATCATTTACATTGCTGAATATTATAGCTGGAGCCCTTAAAGGTCATTAAAGCATGAAAATGCTTGGTCAACTATTGTAAGTGTTTTAAAGTGTGTCATTCATTATTTCATGCAGTTCTAGCTCAACAGTGTGGAACGCAAGTTCTTACGTTTCAAGGATGTAAAAGAAGAGTAAAAAGCAACTTTACATAAATGGATTAATGTATGGAAATTGAAAATATAAGATTAAAAAGAAGGAACAGTATTGCACACTGGAACAATGAATACACATGGGTCCACATGTATAAATTTTTGCATAAGCATTGCCTGGAAGACTGTTTTTTCTCTTTTAATTTTTTCTTCCCCAAAGCTACCAGTCACCAAGCACAGGAAGAATAAGCTTTATCCTTCATGGAAAAAAGAAATAAAGTGCTAAGGCCAGTTCATCATGGTCCTATACAGTTAAAAATGTGATTTTTTTTTCACTCACTGAAAAGAAGGGATGGTCATTTTATTAGTGCTTATGCTAATTACCAGCCCTAAGAGGGCTTGAGTTATTGGACTACAACAGCGTGGTATTTTTAGATGTGGACAAGTTATTTTTAGGAATTTTAATAGCTCCTTCTGCTCTGCAAAATTAATCTCAAGGCACTTTTACAGAATGACTATTAGAAATCATCCCAATAAATTCATTTAAAGCTCCTAGCTGAAGCAGCTTATCTATTTTCTCATGGCATAGCCAGCAAATTTCATCACATGGTATATTACAGCTGTAGGAACCAGCAAGGTGGGCACCACAGTGCCTAGCTGCCAGAAGCCTGGCTCCTAGCTGGAGACCAGCACATGGAGGTAAGTTCACGGGGTGTCATTACTCTTGAGGCTTCTTTAGAGGATTAAGTTCCTGTAACATCCAAAGAACTCAGCACTCTACTTTTAAAAAAAAAAAACATTTTTGCTTCCTATTTACATCATGGCCTAGTAGTTAGAGCACTAGCATAGGCAATGCCAAGATTTTGGCTGCAAGGCCCTCCTCCTCAAAAGGGGATTTACAAAAAGTTGCCAGGAGACTGCCTTGACCTCCACTTCCCAGGCCAACTGAGGTGGCAGGGTTGGGAGGTCTCCAACCCAAACAAATGTCAGATTTGTGAGGCCACATGGAAAGAATGCAAGAGGAAATCCCTGTGGTTAGTGTTGAAAGGGAGATTTCTGGATGCCAAGTCACAGCTTCATACTTTGTTTATACATTTTACCCACCTTTTTAGGAAAATGGTAATCTTTTGCAACAAGGCTGGACAAAGCTGTACTTTTGCAGCTGTGTCAACCAACAGATAGCTCTGCACTTCATTTTTTAACCTGTAATCTGAAGTTGCCAGTCAAAATATCCTGTCTAGTTTCAGGGATACTTAAAAGCAGGAAATTGAGGACCTAAATGTGAATTTCATTCTTCTGGGGAATGAAATCATCCACCGCAGATGAAGTATCATATTTCATTGGCTTAGAAGTGGGATGGAAAGCGAGAAATCTTGACTGTGGCATTCCAGTCAAGTCACCTGCCTGGCAGGGAACTGATCTTAAACCTCTCATTGCTGTCTAGACCCTCAGGGACGATTAGGCTTCCAGGTTTGGAAACATGGGGTCAAAGAGATCAGGGCTGAGTTAATAAAAACTTGAATTCAATATGTGAATTCTCTTGGGGCGCCTGATCCTGCAAAATGTTGCAGCCTCCCTTAAATCAATGTGTACTAAAGGTTGTCTTGATTTGGGAGATCAACATCAAAACTTTCTTTTGTCCTCTATTCATCTTAAAAAACTAATAGTACAAGGTAGGGTTACAGGAAAGGAGAGGGAAAGGGACAACACCAAGGCATTTTAAGTGTAATTGTTTTTTGAATCAAACTCTATGCCCATGAGCACAGCACGCTCTAGCTAAAGTGTGTGCCTGTTCTGTTGATAGACTCAGTTTAGTCAGAGCCCATCCGATTCAGATAACTTTTGTGCAAGGAGGATTGATGTGAACTTATACAGCTGAATTTCATAGTATCATTCATCACAACACTGTAAAGACAATAAAAGGACAGGAAAAATCCTTGAAAAGGTACTTATTCTCAAAAAATGGGTCAGTTTTTTCTCAGCTCTTCCAGGGAAAAAAAAAAGAAAAGAAACAGTTTTCAGTGGATGTGTTTTAAGAACATCGTTGCTTACAGTTGGACTCTGGAAGCAGAGACAAATGATGCTGTATATTTCTATGATTCAGAAATAATTTTTGTCCTATGAAACTAATAGTTGAAATCTGCCTCTGCACTGTCAGATTCTGGAAGAGGTTGATCAAAGCTTTGGGGTGCCTCTTTGTGCTTTTTTCCTTCACAAATGACACTTTGCAATCTAAAGATGGGAAAAAACCAAGATGGAGGCCCATGTAAACAGCAGGAATGAGGTAGTCTCATTCAGGCTGAGCAAGTAAAAGGGAGTATACCTATCCTTATTAGTAGTATTAATTAAGGAATTAATATTGCCTGCAGCCTTCCACTGAAGCTAATAGAATCATGTACCCATTGTACTAGCCTCTTTCCAAACAGAAGACATGTTCGGTTGTGTGGCTCCCTTTTCTCATCACACATGGACACTATAGATGTGGCTGTCTGCTTTTAGAACTTTTGGACACCATATTCACTGAGTCCCAGACCTCTGAGATGGGTAAAATACCTATTTAGTCTCTGTTTTGTTCTTAATTGGATGGGTTTAATTCAGTTGTAATGTGCAAATTTGAGGAAGACAACTTCATTTAAATCTAACTTTTTGTCAGATCGCTTGACCAAGGCAATCTAAACTTTGACAGTATATTTGTTTTTAAAACCTCTTAAATAATTTCGAGTGGTTGTTCCTGGTTGTTTATTTAGTTGTGCCCAGTGTTGTATAAACACTGCATAGAAATTCACTTTAGACTCTTTGATCCAGATAAATAGATATAAAGGGTTTAAGAAATAACCTTTCCTCAGATATCTAATATTCAGAAATGGCTGACTGGTTTCATCAATATTTATCATATTTACATGATATTATATTTATTATTTTATTTATTATTTGTTATTATATTTATATTTATCAATATTTATATGCTTTTACCTTTAATAAACCATAGTGCTATTGCATCACTGAAAATACCTCAGATTGGTTGACTATATTGATATACCTTCTCAAGCCTTTGGAGTAGCTGTACTACTTTAAGCCTTACAGGTTCTGTGTAAGCAGACTTATTCTTCAACCTTCACTCACCTCTAGTTAAGAAAATAGCACGCGTATAAAAAGGCAAAATGGGAATGAAGTTGTGTTGCAGGAGACATTATATTTTCAGTACTTTTTTCTATCTACTGAGCTGTTTTGGTTGATGAGTGTTTTCTCTAAAATGCATATACTCCATTGTACCACCTCACACCTCCTTTATTTATGGGTGAATAAGATCTACAGTTTGTGTGGTGTGATATGAAGGAGGATTCCTGAAAGATCAAGCCTGTTGTCAGAACGAGCTAGGGGACATCTGCAACCAAGAGAGGTGGCAAGGTCTCTGAATGTGCTTTCATATAGCAGTGATCTCAGCAGCACTGAGGGGGAGGATGCACCTTATGCAGCCCTCTAATGATCGTTTCTAGTCTCCAGAAATCAGTGTGTTCTTGGTGTTTTGAAAAAGCTGTATATAACCCTATTTAGGGTAGGATTGCCATCTGTCTTTCAGATCAGTGGAAAAGTGGAAGTATCTAGTGACCCTCAGAGTTTGGAGAACACCTGGGTCCTGCCTTCATTAGAAGTGCTACAGTGCTAATGACCAGGCTGTAACCGTCTGTGGAGGCATTTTAACATAGTAAAGCAGGTGTAAAATAAGCCAGGGTTTCCCAACGGCAGCCAGCTAAATTGAGGTAATAAGTATCACAGTGTGCAAGGTGAGGAAAAAGGTGCAGGTCAGATGATTTATTTTAGCTAATTCTGGCTATTTTCCTTAGACACGTTCACTGTAGTCGAATACATGGTGGTACATTCTAGATTAAGTTATACAATGATGCAGCTATGCTACTGAATTTTCACTAGAAAGTATTATGCTGTGAATTGTTTCTAAATTAGTTATATCTGATGTATCCAATAACTAGAACACTCTGCTGACTCTCCCATTTTTGGCTTCCTTAAGAGCCCTTTCCCAGCTATGTGGCTTCCCCCCCAGTACTATAGACAACTTTGCACCTTTGAAACAATTGGGTTGGTCGTGCACATGATACCTGCTTGACAACTGCAGGGAACTCTTTTTTGGCCTGGATAAAAAGTGCTCAGGTTTGGAATTGAGCATTTTCCTTTTAGACTGATTGTAGCACATAGAACCTTTCCTTGCTCTGACTGTTTAAACCAGGAAAAATAAAAACAGTGTGTTGGTAGATGGAAATGCTGCCTACCCTGTTCTTGCTTGGGATATCAGCCTACATTGTGTCTTTTTAAGGTAGCTAAATAACATCCAGGCACTTTGCAGTGTATAGAAATTGATCCATGAACATGAACAAGGGATGAGTACGATGGCCTGGAAATTTCCAAACCATGCAAACTTTCCTAAGTCTAGACTTAAGTGTATAGTGACGTTTCCGCTTCTCATTGTACATTCAGCGATTATTGAAGAAAGAGAGTTGGAGAGATTATTACACTTCCTTTGTAAAGGTGATGGGAAAATATATCAACACTTTTTATTGCCACAATAATTGTAAAATCGTTCACGTTACATATTATTGTTATCTCTTCAGCTTTTATATTAGTAAGACAGAGCAACACAACAAAGTTAATACAGCAAACATTCATCAGTGCAAGCTTTCATTCTCATGACGGTTTATTTCCTGGAAATGAGAAGGGGAAAACAAACAACCCATAAGCCGTAGAAAAGCTGGAGAAAAGATCACCCACAAGTTCCACAGCTGTATCAGAAGCTTCTTGTCTTAATGCCCTTTTTTTTCCCTCCTCATGGCCAATACTTTCAGTGGTATTTTTCTCTTTCCTTTTCAACCTGATATTTTCTCAGTTCTGTGCATTGCTCTGTCCTGCTATTCCTAAGTGTCTGGTGTACATGTGTTTGGATGCGGAATTTGGAGAAGTGAAACTTCCGCCTTGCCAAGTACCAAAGGTGGAAGACCATGACTCAAAATACTGAACCAGCAAAAATATTTCATGGCCATGGGCCACATATTCAGATGGTTGGCAATGGCAGTGGTGAAGAATTGAGTCCAGGTAGCTGTCCATGCCCATCTTTGTCCTCTCTTTTGTAGGACTCGTGTCAGAACTTTTTTGGCCTGTAGACCGAAGTACAGTTGTGTTGGAGGCACTGCTGACTTGAGTCACACAGCCAGTCCCCAGGCTATGTTGTAGCTCTCTCCTTAGGCACAAGAACACTCAGCATTTGGAAGAAATGTTTGGCCCTGTCCTGAGGCATTTCAGTCTACTGGCAGAATGCACTGGGACACTGAAACAGTGACAGCACCATGAAGCTCCCACGGGGTGGTGCACATGCTCTGGTTTTCACATTTCTCTCCATCAAAGGCCCCTTGGCGTCTTATTTGGCTTATACTTCTTAAGTGTATGCTGTACAAGCCAAACAGGGCGTATGGGCTATTGGACTTCTGGTCATTTCTGCTGTGCTGACGGTATAAAGCAGATGATATGGTGGGAGAGAAACTAGAGAGGAAGTGAAGTCTGAGAAGAGAAGTTACAAGATCCCAGTCTAGATGCAGTGCCTCGAGGCTATTGATTCAGGTGGCAACAAGTAGTGGAAGAGACCAGCAGGAAGCTCACCTATCCTCAAACTGAAGAAAATGCACTTGTAAGGAATCAATCAGAGAAAACAGGGACTTGTACTTCTTTAGGCAGTGCAGTGTTTTAAAATTACATCTTTACATCAAGATGTAAAGCTTTACGCTTAAAGCTTTGCCAGATTGCTGCCTATCCCATAGGTTTACCATATGGAATATATGTCTTCATGGTTCTTTCCCTTCTGCAGTTCTTCCCTTCAGCTACTGGTTCTTCCCTTCAGCTACATTGAACCTCATATCTGAAGTAATTTTATGTTGTCTCAACTCCCAGAAGAGGCAGCTACCCTGCAGCTTCCATCTCTGTCTGTTTTGTCTGTGGCATTCCCTGAATCAATACCTCTGACTTCTGTTGAAAAACCCGTGCTTCTTCTTCCCAGAATTTGTGCATTTCAAAAATGACTTCTAACTTTACTTTTACCAACCCACCTTTGAGGAAGCAGATGGTGTGCTCTGAGGGCTCAACAGAGTCCGTGTACAGCTGAGCTCATCTGGCACTGGAGAATGCTATCCTGTATTGTTTACTCAAGGCAGTTAGCAAGCAGACGTTCTGGGGGTATCACCATCAAGTGTTTACCCTCCTTCTTCATTTTCTTTATGTTACCGATGCATTCAAACTCTGTACAATCAATGCAGCAAGATGTAAATGATGTTCAAAACAAATTCCCTGCCCAATGATGCATAGAAAGGAAGCATGCCCTGATGAAAAATCAGTATTGCAATAGGGCCCAGAGTAGCCCAAAAATACAGAAGACAGCATCCTAGAATGTAATTTCACAAAGGTTTTGTTCAGAATTCAGAATGTGAAACACTACCTTAGCATGCTTCATGCTACTCCCTACTGGACTGCAAATGATTAACTTAAATATTTATTAGCAGCTGGTGATTCTCTTAGCCTGTAGCCACTAGGCTGAGATGAGATATGTAATCTGCCTGTGCTAGTATCTACACAGGAGCCTCTATTTTGTATTTTTCAGTACCATTGCACTCCTGGCAAGAAAGGAGGGAGTTTTTCACTAAAGATGATCAGGTTACACTAACTTAACATGGTGAAATAAAGACAAGGGTTGCATCCCTGTGTTTTTTGGAAGAGAAAGTCCTAGTTGTGCTGAGCAGAACCCAACACTTGCTCCATTGAAAATTTTTGTTTTATGTTCAGAGAAAAATTTATCCTGACTGTAATCCTTAAGTCAATGGGACAACACTGACAGTGAGCCTGAATCCCAAGCAAGCCGTGTTGCAAGTATCACAAATGCTTCTGTACCAATGTCAGCTAATGCCCTACACAAATTCAGCAGTCCCACAAGGGCCTTTGGTAAATTGAAGTAAAATACTGTAGCTGGACTTTTCCATGTGTAAGAACCAGTTATGAAAGAGCTCATCTGAAGGGATGCCAGAGCTGGGGAAGAAACTCTTTACAGAGTGCTTTTGTAAGTAATTGGGATTTGTAATTGTAATTTCATCAGTTCATTCTGGGCTTCCACACATAGTTTTGCTGCCCCTTTTCAAATTGTTCTGGGAACAGCACACGGTTTTAGCCTCTTCCTTCCCAACAGCACTTGAGAGAGGTCTCTTTAGCCCTTTTCCTTTGAATCTAATGTAAAGTTTTCTCAGGTGCTCACTTTTCACACACCCCAATGCTAACAACAGTGTAAGGCTAAATATTGACAAAGAAGAGCTTTTTCTTGACTAGTTATCTCCTAAAACTTTAACAGTTTTTTATTTTACACAAGTTGTTCAACACTGCAAAGGGTAGAGAAGTATTACAAGTTGGTTTAAATTTGCTAAAGTTTGTAGCTTTGTTTTTTTCACTTTTTTCCTTTTTTTTCCTCCTCAACAGTTATTTAATGTAAATGATTATGGGGATAGCTCTATTTCTACTTCAGTGTTTGAGTTCCTGTACATCTCTTCTTATGCAATTTTAGAAAAAGTGTCAAAGACAGGAAAACATTGCAAATGTAACTTTGTACTTTTATAATTTGAAAAATGAGCAATGTTTACGTAGGAAAGAAACTACAGGAGTTTGTATTGTTCATTTAGTGTTGGCTGAAGTTGAGGAATACCATATGAAATTGAATATTTTTGGTGTACTTTCAGAGCATCAGTTATGACAACCTGTATAAATCCTAAGTCAAAACAACAGAATGTTCAAAATCAGATTTCCCCCCCACACTTCAGCTTTAATCCATAAATGTGAATTTTGTGGGCAATTTTTCTGATAACAGAACTTTTGTTGGCATTTTATGAGTTTTTCCAGCCTTTCTGCTTGTCAATGGCAATTTGAGAGGCAGCTTTTCAAAGCAAATTTCCAAATATGGAGGGAAGTTATATGCTGTTCCTTCTTTTTTTGAATGGTTGAATCTGGCATGTATGTTCAGCTGGGTAATCTGGTTTTATTCAGTTGCAGAGAGGGATGGAGGGGTTGACTATACTATGCTCTCACTGAGCCTTTTAATGTTGTAAGTGTGGCACTCATGAAGCCTGGTTTGTTCTGTGTTGGAGCTGAGGCTCTTTTTAGATTCTTTGTTGTCTGATAATAGTGGAGAGGTGATGTTGCTGTGATTTCCTCAATGGAGGTTCAGTCATGTACATTGGCCATTTATTGTCATGCAATGTGTACAAACTTAATGTTTTAGAAAACTCTGACGTCGTTTGACTGATAAGTTTCATTGGTCTCTGGAGATGGACAGACTGAATCAGCCTCAATTTCTTAAGAAACTGTGTTTAAAAGATACCATTTAGGCTAAAACTAAACATGTTTTTTGCTTTATTCTTATTCTTCCCTCAAAAGTCTTTTGTTTATTCTGTGAATTCACTAGTTTGTCAGAATTGCTGTCTCAAGGGGAAATCAAACAAGGATGTTTATTTTTGGTCCTTTTAGATCCAGTTAATTCCGTACGAATATTACTCGAATAGTACTCTACTGTTAAGGTTACAGATTTTTGAGGGATGAGTGAAGTCTGCTGAGAAACATCAGGGTTTTCATACCTGAAACCTACAAAGTCTTCCTGTACTGGTCAGAGACCAGCATCTTCTCCTGATAGTACCGCTACAGTCTAGAACCCAGCTCATGGTAACTCAGGGTTACAAAAACGCCTTTGTAGGCTGAAAGCGAGGTGATAATGACATATGTTTCCCCCACTTGCTATTCCAGGTTCAAAATGCATTTTAAAATTCTTAAAACTTAAGTTTTAACTTTTCTTAAGTTCTTTTCTTGGCATCTTGGAATAATTCTTCGCTTGCAGTGATTCATATAAGTATCACTGCAGTTAACCAGTGCTTGACTAAACTATTTTATCCTCACTGAGGTAAGTGGTGGCTTAATTATGATGTCTTGAGTTCTGGTTTGCCGCAAATGTAAATGAGATATTTTCAGTATTCACATTAAATTGAAGGAGTTTATTGTGTAAAACAGACTCTACGTAGCTTGAGCTCTAGCTTTGTTTGTGTGTTTTACAGTGGGACAGAATGTGTAAACATCATTCCAGATGCTCATCCAAACCTTACTGAAAAAACTAAGAGCATGGATCCTGTTCAGATCTGCCATTGTCACCTCTGACTTGGGGTGTTTATGAGTTGGCATGCTTAGCATGTGGTGTGGCAGGGGAGGTTGCAATGATGACCACTGGTAGGTGGACAAAACTGGGAAAAGGCAGGCTGGATATGCCTTCAAAAGTTTTGGTCTATTAGATGAAGATTAAAATGACCTTTGATAATTCAGTAACTTGCACAAATTTCTTATTCACTGTAATGCTCAGCATGATTGTTTTGAAACAACTGGCTGTCCCAATACACATCCCTTCCCTTTCCCTTACCTTTCCTCTGATGCTACCATGCTGTTGCCATTTGACACAGTATTTGTGAAGCTTCCCCCCTTCATTACTGGACAGAAGGTCCTCAGAAGCTTTTTAGCTAGCGTGCACCTCTTAGCATCCATGTTGTGGCCATTTAAGTGCTATATCATCTAAGGAAGTGGAAGTGGATGGCAAAATAAAACAGCTTTGGACGGCTTCAGTATCTGTTTGTCCCATTTTGCATTATTGATTTTATGACTACACATAAAAAATAAAAACAAAGCATTAACGAAAGAGATAAGAAAGGTGTAGACAAGGCCAAACTAATAATGCAAGGCAAGATTATTCCAACAATAGCACAATGTACCTCAGTTGTAACCTGAAATGCTCCCACTTTTGAGCAAATACCAGCCTGACAACAGAACAAAGGTGAATATCCCAGAAAGAAGTTCAGACATTTAAGATCATTTAATCTATAACCAAAAGAAAGGTATTTCTATAAGCCTATACCTAAACAGGTGCAGGTTTTTTTCACGAAATCTCTGGTACCAAACCAGCTATGAGTAGCAAACAGCTAATGGCAATACAAGCTTACTTATTTATTACCGTGTTGCTTCCATACTTGAGAGGTGGGTCCAGTCTCAGACTTCTTGTTCTTTAACATTTATGCCATCAATTTTGCAGATACCAAGGAAATAACATTTAAAAATGTAAAAACATAGAAATAAATTGACTACAAGTACCAAACATGCATGTCTTTCTTAAAATTACGTCTCAAACAACTGTATAATCAGCAGATGCCTTCATCACTTGAAAGTAAAATTATACAAATCCCAAACTTAACTCACATGTTAACCCAGATGCAGAACTTTAAGATCTGCATGAATCTGAGTCTCGCAAGAGTCATAGAAACGATACTATCTTCCCCTTATCCACAACTTTATTTATCAAGCTTTTGGGTTTTTTCCTGAAGATTTCACAAAATATATAGATCTAAGCTGACCTAATTATATTTCACCTTCCCAAGTGCAAAGAACAGGTTACACGGGGTAGAATTAACAGGAAAGACTGCTGATCTCCATCAGATCAATAAGACTTTTGATGGCAAGCTGATGACCACATTACTAGAGCTCATTCCCCTTTTCCCTGCAAGGGTCTCTCACTAGAATGCAGCAGTCAGAACACTGCTCTCTTAAAGCGCAAAAGAATCCTGCTGTAAYCAAAGCAGGGGAAAGGCAGTTGCAGCAGCAATGAGAAAGCAATGGTGTCCCTGGAACCTGAAATGCCAGCAAATTCCTGTACTTCCTGGTAGTTCTACTGGGTCCAAATCCAATTTGTATCAAAACAAAAATTCAAAGGGAAATCAGCAACAGCAGTTTCCTGTCTGATATGTAAGACTAGGCCTAAGTTTGCATTATGGCTATCCTTCAGATTCTAATAAAATTTTAGAGGAAAATATTAAAATATCTCTATCAGTACTTTTGCTGCAGAACCCTTCTGGTTTTGGTTACTTTACAGGATTTTTCCAAGCTTCTAGCAAAGGGCATGTCACAGGACAGTGTAAGCTTTGTTCACTGGATTGTAGTAGAATATTCTTGCAGTTATGGCAGGAACAATTTAGTATTAATTAGAGGTCTGTCAGAAATTTCTTTGAGTGTTCTTGGTCTATTCACCTCCTCTGTGTTCCAACTTCCATTTTATAAAATGGGGAGGTCAATAATTGTTCTCTCCTACTTATTGTCTGTGTCATTTTTCACCGCAGTTCTGCATGTGACTCCACTAATCCACATTAAAATTTCAGAATAAGGTTTAAATTAAAGGCAATAATGTATTAGAAAATTTTCCAACACCATTTCGAGAGGAAAAATCAAATTTAAAATACTAAGTTCTGTGTAACTAGCTTGTATCTTAATTAGAATCATAAAATAGCTCAGGCTGTAAGGGATCTCTGCATGTCCTCCATTGTCCAACCTTCTGCTCGAATGAGCTCTACCTTCAACGTCAGACAAAGCTGCAGTGTTCCGTTCAGTCATATTTTGAAAGTCCTCCCTGGGTGCTTGACCAGTGGAAAAAATCCTTCCCTTACATCCAGCTGGAATTGTCTTTGTTGCCACGGAAATGCTAGCTGCCTCTTGTCCTTTTACTGTGTGTATTTGTGAAGAGTCTGGCTTCATCTTCTCTATATGCCCCCATTAAGTAGTGGAAGACAGCAATTAGTTTCTCCTCCTGCTCCCCTTCCTCTAACTCTTCTCCAGGGTAAACAAAACCAGATCTCTCAGCCTGTTCCTTGTATGTTATATGTTCCAGCCCCATACCATCTTAGAGGCCCTCCTCTGGACTCTCTCCAGTTTTCTGAGCTCTCTCTTACTGGGGAACCCCAAAGTGGAACACAGCATTCCAGATGCTGCCTCAGAAGTGTTGAGTAGAGGGAAATAATTGCTTCTCTCAATCTGTTCTTGTTAATGAAGCCCAACATGTACTGCCCTCATGTTCAGCTCATTATCCAGCAAGAGCCCAAATTTCCTGCAGAGCTGGTACCTAACTAGTCAGATCCTGTGTCTGTTGCAGGGGGTTATTCTACCCAACGTACAGGACTTTGCATTTGTCTTTGCTGAACTTAATGATGTCAGCCAACTCCTCAAGCTTGGTAAGGTTCCCTTCCAGCAGCAAGCCAAGTGCAGTTTGTTCTTTGCTATACATTTGTAAATACCAAATTCTTGTTATCTAGAAATTATCTTGTTGCTTTGGGATGGGAATAGGAAAAGTAATGTAAGTTTACCCAGAATACACTTATTCAGAATAACTTGCTCCATTAACTCACCTCTTTGACGATACCTATAGAATCACATGAGCAAGTGAAAAAGCAGTTATAACTGAAGGTGAAAGCCCTAAACATAAGTCTATGTGTCCGTTTTAGCCACCTAAGTTTGAACATGCTGAGGAATTTAAGTAAATGTGCACTAAATGACAGTGGTCTTAAATAGTTTTTCTTGTTCCACAATTTTCTGACTGTGTGTCCAGAAAAACAAGATCTTAAGAGGAGCAAGAAGAACAGACATAATTAGGGTCTCTGGATTCTCCACGTGAGCGAATTCTACATACAACACATGCTGAAGAGTAATTTCAGCTGAACAGGAACTAGACAACAGAACTTCTTGTTGGAAGGCTTACATCACTAAACTTTCTATATGCTCCCCATAGCTTTAAAGAATGGAGGCTGATGAAAGTATTTCAGACAGTCACAGGACTGGTAGAAAGGAAACACAAGGCCTTTATTTTATTTACAAGTAATTCATTGTGAGAGATCTTTAAAAATGTAAGACTAAAAACCTGATGAGTTAACCATCTCCACAGTTAAAATCAGATGGCTAAAATAAGTCTACTTATTTAGACTTAATGGCAGGATAGTCCACCTGAGAACAGCTCTGAAAGCTGCAACGATGTGCTAGGTAAGAAGGAGAAGATGAAGCACTGCTAAACTGAAAAACACTGGGCAAGTTAACAGTTGCATTATGCCTGTGTTTATGTGAGCATACATATAAAAAAAGATAAAGTTATAAAAATAAATTTCACAGAAATAGGTAAAGACAAAATACTAAAATTACTATAATTGTAATTGCTATAATCTAGTCCTGTATCTTGATATAACAAAATGATAGTACCAAAGCTCACATTCAAAACATAATATAAAATTGTTTTTATTGCCAGAGGGGTGCTTAAAGGCACAATATACAGTACATAAGTACAAAGAACCAACACAATGGAAATTTAAATGCCACTGAACTACACTCAAACCAGGTATTTCAAAACAGCAAAACCATTCTGAATACATCAGAAATCCTTTCTCCCCTATGCTAACCAGTGGTATTCAATTCCCAAAATGCTTACAAACCCATTCCAGGTTTAGAAACAAGCTAGCAGGAACATAGGATGCTGGTGTTGAAAATTAATGTTTTAATGAGTTCACAAATGATAAATAAATATCCAGAGACTACCTGGAGACACGTGATGCTTACAGAAAAGGCGCCATCAAAAGTAAATTAACGCACAAGAAACTGACAAGCCTTATTAGATGTATCTGAGGTCATATCTACGCTGCTGAGCATACTACAAGACAGCTATTTTTAAATGATACATGTGATGTACCAGAAACATTCTAGCCACTGAAGCATGAAGCTGTATGGTAAACCAGTTCACCACACTGAGAGGCAGCAGTACTATAGTTACGTGTAATTATCTTTCCAAAATACTTGAGAAAAATTCAATTGGTGATTTTGTAGATTTTCTAAGTGTTTCCAGACTTCACTGTGAATTTTTCTGAACTCACCTAACCATACTATTCACTTTTGAATGAAGCTCTAACTTCTGTGACAGCATTTCAATATTATTGTTTCAGTTAATGTATTTGTACCTTTTAATTTCATCTATTTCATTCGGTTGTTGAGGAAGACAATTTAAATGCATGATCTGTAGTAAAATGCAACAAAGATGCATTTCATTCACTATCACTCACTGGACAATCACCTAAAATTTCCAAAAAGGAATTGGTTACATTAGGATTTGCAGAAGTGTTTAAGTCAGGAAGTTAGAGCGACAGCACTAAATCTTTAACTTTATTGAATTAAAAGACAGTTTATCAATCTAATGTGATATGTCAATACTGAGGTAGGTAAGAAATGTTAATGGAAAAAATAAGTGCACTCAAGATAGCATTGTAGGACATGAAATCCATACTAACATAGTAACTGTACACAAAATCTTGACAAATCTTGTAAATCAAACCATTCTACAGAGGAAAGGGGATTTTATTTTTTTTTAACTTAGATGTCAGGAGAAGGTTACTTCCTGACTGTCATTTCGAAAAAATCCATTACATTACATCAGTGGCTGAAATTCATCTCCCATTGGTAGCACATTAGAGATATAAAGGAAGCAATAGGAACAAACTTACTGACTTTATGTTAATGATACTTTTAGATTACCTAGGAATATAAAGGGGGGATGACAAATACAGAACTTTGGCAGCAGTTAGGCTGGCATTGTACAATGAGAATTTTTGGCAACAGAATCAGTGGCCAAAAGTGATGACTAATGTCAGTAGCATTGGGACTTCATATGGAAACTGGAAAGCTTCTGAACACTTCATTTGAGAATGACTACTCTTTAACTTAGTCTTACACCTGAAACAATGTGATTTTATTCACACAAAGGTAAACATGCAAACTATCTGCTATGAAACTCTTGAAATTTGGTAGGAGGAAAAAATTGAACAAATAGCCTTTACATGCAAAAAATAGTACAGAAATAACTAAGAAAGTCACAGAAAACAGGCCTCACAGTTAACATCCACTTAAATATACACATCTTGCTATAGTGTTTAGTCAGTTAGTAGTACTAGTTCTACTAGTAACTACTAATAGAAGTAGCTATCTTCACTTTCTGTGGCCTTTGATATCAATGACAAAGCAATAAACTACGATATGGATGGCAGATCAAAGTTCACAAAGCAATAATATAGCAATTTGTTTTGTAGCTCCACAGAAAAGAAAAAACAGCACAGCTTCCCAGAGGAAACAGAATCCAGTTTTCTTCCCTTGTGTTGCTGTAAGCACAAGATAAGCCTATTATCAAGGCATTTCAAAGGAACAAACGCAAACAAAAAGGAAATAAGCTATCTCATCAAAACATTTGTGTATACAGTTAATCTGTAAATGAGGTGTGTGCATACCTGTGAATTTAATCAAGTCATATCCTCATAGGACAGTAATATAAAAGCTTAAGTGCAGAATATAGTATTGTTTTGTATTCCCCGAGTTTTACCTTGATCCCTACTTCAAAACATCTTTATTCTGAACTGATTTTGTATTTCGAAAATACAGTCCAAACTGGTAGAATTAATGGAGTCTGATGTTTTACRGAAGCCAGTGTAGTCTCCCCAAAACATGAACGTGATTTATGCCAAAGCTGAACACATATAATCTAACCCTGAAAGTCCACATCCTTGCAGCTTCAAGGTCATCCATTGATGGATTTTTTTGAACAATCTCATTTTATTTAAAAGTGGTAGCAAGTACTTGAAATAATTAGATTAAGGGAGTTTGTTGCTTGCTTGCTTTAGCTTTCATTATTGACATTTCTGCTACAGTAAACTAACAAGCCACAACACTGACTGACATGCTCCTTAATACACATCATGCTGGTGATTTTTGCTTGAAAGGCATCCCTGTAAAGATGTGGCCTTGAAGTCATTTCATGTTATAAATGGAACAGCAACTGAGGACTCTGGGTTTGTCCAGTTTGGAGAGAAGGAGGCTGAGGGGCGACCTCACTGCTCTCTGCAGCTTCCTGAGGAGGGGAAGTGGAGAGGGGGGTGCTGATCTCTTCTCCCTGGGATCCAGTGCCAGGGTGGGTGGGAATGGCTCAAAGCTGCATCTGTTGGGGGAGGTTCGGACTTGACATAAGGAAACATTTCTTTACCAAGAGGGTGGGCAAACCCTGGAACAGGCTTCCTAGAGAGGTGGTTGATGCCCCATGCCTGTCAGTGTTTAAGAGGCATTTGGACAACGCCCTTAATACCATACTTTAACTTTTGGTCAGCCCTGAAGTGGTTAGGTAGTTGGACTAGATGAATGTTGTAAGTCCCTTCCAACTCAACTATTCTGTTCTATTCATACCTATTGAACTATGGCTCTGACAGTCATACTCTGATTGCCTGTTACGGTGCCTAAGGCAAGCATGGGCACATACTACAGTAATTAAGGCCACTAAAGTTATAGTAGGACTGTTTAATTTACTAGTGCAGATGTAAGCTGTATAAACTCAAGGCAGTCTCAAGGTCACATGACAGTATGTAGCACAGCAGAGAATTAAACATCCATTCCCCAGATCCTAGACAGGATGGATGGACAGTGCCTATCCAAAAGAAATGCATTCTACAGCATTTTTAAAAACAAAAAAGGAGATCAGAAATATTACTGACCATTCACTTAGACTTTACTAGGAATCTGTCATGGGTGGTGAAAATATTTTATCCCAAACATTAAAACAAAACAAGACAGAAGAGCCCCAAACACACAGATGAAAAAAACTGTAGTCCACTATTTAAGTAGAGGATAAAAAATTAACAATATTATGATTGCATTACAAAGGTTACATCATGACAGATATAAAAAGCATAAAACACATGGACAGAGTCTCTACACAAGATTTTTAAGCAAACTCCCAACCCTAAGACCACTCTCCTTAAAATTGCCTGTCCTATAAAAACAAGGAAATGCATTTATGCAGCAAACATGTATTGTTTACTTACTTCCATAATTGTGTAAGGCTTGGAAGTATGAGCACTATAAAAAGGCAATAATCAGATTTTTTTACATGTTAATTCAAATGCAGGTCCAAACCTTGGAGTGCAGTAAGCTATGAAGTCTAAACACTTCTGATAGATATGAAATGTGGTTGTAGTAGAGACTGAGTTTTTCTAAAGAACTTAGCTGCTGAATACACTCTTAATACATAGAAAACAAACCAAGTTAACATTTGTACATCACTTCAATAAACCAGGAAGCTAGAAACTGGAAGTTTTTGCTGCATGGCATGAGTCAGTAGCACCTTTTAGGTAAAATGAATGCTAATATTGTCCATGTTCTGATGGACACACTAAGTTAAACCTCCTCCTACAAAACCTATAAACAAAATCTCAAGTTGTATAACACCTACTAGGCTGTATCAAAAGACAGAACCAACATGGTCAGTCTCCCTTCCATACAAGGTTTAGGTCTTCACATAAAATGGCTGGGGGGTGGGGGGAGGGTGTTGTTTCTTTAGGGGGTGAGGAGAGGTGTGAGAAGAGAAACAGACATGACTGGATATGTGTTGTCCATATAAAGGTATTTGGTGAATAAAGCCTGCCTTTACATACTTTCCAAACCAAGAATATTTTACTTTAGATGAGCATAAGGTTAAAAGAGAAGCCAGACTGAATTATGAACTCAGTCCTCCTTTAATACTGGCATTCATCAACCTGAGACTGTGGCATCAGGAGATGACCTAATCTAACAGCTCACAGATCCTGAAAGGGAGGGAGCTGACAATACTTTTCCCCTATTTTTCACTCTCCCATGCTTCCAATCAGAAGTTGTCAATGCACATACTTTTTACCTTGCACAAACTCTTGTGTTTTCTGGATTCCTCTGTGAGCTCATGCAACATGTCAACTTGCCAGAAAACAAGTCTTACCAGGAAAAAGAAGACTGTCTTCTCTGCTAGGTTAATGAACTGAACTGACTCACAGAATTGGCTGATGAGTGCCAAAGAGAAGGCAAGGGAATGTGCAGGACTATGTGGCCAGGAGCCATGGATGGGGAGGGAGGACCTGAGAAGGTAACAGAGAAGGAATATACAGGAACAAAGGTTTTCCATTGCTGCGGCAGCAAGCCATTCATTTCACTCCGTTTTTCTTGAAAATAACCTGATGGTTACAAACTAGGAAAAAATAGTGATTTTATTTTTGCAAAAAGCTATAAAAAGTAGAATGAAAATTAGCAAACTTCCTTTTAATTACAGAAAGACATCTCAGGGTAAAGCCTGACAACCAGCTTTTGAAGCAGCATGTGAAACCTAAGTGCTTGCTATTTCTCCTTTGCCACTTCCAGTCACTTGTTCAAGTTCTCAAACCATTCTCTACATTATATCTCTTCATTATGTCACGTGTTACATCACTACAGTAAACCAAACTGGAAAGCTGATCCAGTTGAAAGATAACCACCTGGGGTATTTTTTGGTGTTCTAATATCTTTTTTTTTTTAGATTTATTTCAGCACTCTGCCATACAAAGGTCTGTTTTAGTGCTTGTGGTAGGGGCAGGAAGCAGCAAATACATTTATTTCAGCAACACTACTGCTCAACATCAATTCATGGACTTAATTGCTATCTCACCTGAGTCAGAAAAACTTCAAAAGTAATAATTGCTGAATATACTGATGCCATTTTTCAATAAAAATACTTAAGTAACTCAGATATAACTCCAAAACACAAGCAACTACTTAAGTTCCCCATGATAAGCACCTGGGATCCCCATGATGCTGCTGAGAGTTCTGTAATTTGCTATGTTTGAGTTTTTGTGAAATCATAGTCACTATTAAAGAGAAGTTCCTCCAAGTGTTGTCAATTCAACATGCAGAGGCAATATGTTCTTCTGCATACTCGCCCACTAGTGCAATATAATCCTTGTGAAAGATGAATTTTGAAGTTTGAAATACTTGTCCAAGCTCTACATCTACTTCAGTCAAACTACTGCCAAACGTTTGCTTGCTATGGCTGCTCATTTTGAAATAGACTAAATCCATACATGCTTTCTAAAGCATACTTTGAATAGCTACAGGAAAATAAGCTTTAGCTGCTGATGATCAAGTGCAGAAGTGAAGTTACCACCTCAGCATGAAACCTACCATTTCTTGCCCATCTCTTAGGACACGTCTCAGGAATCAGCACCTTAGTTACAACTTCAATGATATGTTGGAACTAGAATTAGACAGTGAGACTCCCTCAATTCACAAATGCTGATTTTCAGTTTTACTGGAAAATAAACTTCTCCCTCATACTTCCCCTTTGTTTTTCCACAGAAAACAAAGGTGAACAAAGCATACATGTGACTATTGCAATGTTGCTCCAGATAGCTGACAATTTCTTAACCTTGTCTTCAGTATGCTTTCAAGACTCAGTGTGTATTGGTTACATCTTTCTTAAGCTAGTTGTTAAAAAACCAAACAAACAAACATACAAAGTCCTTACCTCCAAACTAACCAATGCATTGTGAGAGAGATCTAGGGATTTCAGGTGACTAAAATTTTTCAGAGAATTTCATAAATGAGTAATTTTCTCCTGATGTTTTCCAGAAAGGAACAAGGATTGAACATCACCTACAGCAGAGTGAAAGGGCAGGCAGGGTGGGGGCATGGGTGGGAACACACATAACCTCAGTGTATTTGTAAAGAAAGGCAGGTAATATCTTCTACACATTTTAATACTTAATATGGTTAATACGAAATACAGGATGAAGCTATTCTGCAGTATGTCAAGAACTAGGACAACATTTTTATTACTAAACAAAAATAGGAAACAGATGGATTTTTGTTGCTACTTGAGGGTTTTTTTGGTGGTTTGGCTTTTTTTTATGGTAGAGCTAGTAATAGTAACTATGTGGTAACCATTGCAAAAGGATGCTAGAAAGAAGTACTACATCTTTCAAATGTCACTTAATATCAAGCCAGCACCTGCTCAAAACCCTGCATATTGACTCTCCAGGACAAAATAACTTCTATGCTTCCAACTTTTCCTTGAAAACAAGTATTTATAGCAGGTGCATATTACGCAAATTAAATCACTATCATCTTGTGTACAGGGAGAACACACCTCAACTACACAGACCTGTGTATCATATTCCTTAGGACAGAAGCTATGGAAAAATAAAAACTCAGTTTTGAAATATATGAGGGTTTTGACCACAAACAACCTTTTAGATTTGTCTTATGAGCCTGCAATAATCAACTTCTTTTTTTTTTTTTTTAATTTAAAGGTAATCTATGAAAGAGAAAATGGGTTGTGCGTTCTCTGGTAGCGTTGGGCCTATCTCTGCTGAACTCTGTGACATTATTTCTGTAGAACAATTATAAAGAAAAGGTACTTAATACAGTGCAGGAGGCATCCAGGCTAAGATCTATCCAGGACACAAGAAACAAAGTATGTATTTCTAAATTGGGAACTCCTACTCTCTCGGTATATCTGCCACTCCCTATACCCCTCCCATGATTTAACTCAACATGTAACATCTTTTGTGAAGATTTATAAGCCTTAATGGGCTTAGTTTACATATCTAGGAATGCTGTTCCCAAGTACCTTGGGGTGTTTGAGCATTACATCCTTTTTAAAAACTTCAGGTTTTCAAGCATTGAATTATAAAAAACTCTTTGCATTTCATGTTACTCAAAGTTCAAGAAACAATTAAATAGAACATATTTAAACACTGAACTATGTCAATGGCACATCTAAATTAAGTTAGCTTTTATCAGGACTAGTACTGAACACAAGCCAAATTTCTGTTTCCCTTCAGATCCAAATTAAGAATGTCAGTAATTTCACACAGCTTTAGGTAAAACAAATTGCCACGAATGAGAAAACTACATTTGTCAGACAATACACTGTCAAATATCAGCCACAGATTTTTGTCCAAGAAGGGGAAAAACCCTCTCCTCTCAATCACATAGAAATGAAAAGCTTAAAAAACTCAGAAACCTGTCCAGGTCTACTTAACAATTCTTCTGGACCTGTCTAGATAATTCCTATTTAGGTCATCGCATTAGATGCCCAAAAGCTAATAAACTGCATTTTAGCTTGAGTTTACCATTACATAGTTATGTAATAGTTAGGTTAACATAGTCTTGGTTAACAACTTCTTTATCTAAAAGCACTAGGCAAGAGGAACAGACATTCCTTTGTCTTTTTTTCTTTTAATCTTTCAGCATCCACAATCTACTAATAGAGGAAAAGGGTTACAAATGTCAGCTCAGCCAAAACACAAAGGATAACAGCTGCTGGTGCTTCATTATTACCTGGGAAAAGATGAAAAAGGGATGGGAAACAATGGAAATTCCTATGCAGGAATTCCAGGCCTTCTGGCTTACTTAAGGGAGAAAGATAAGACAACCTGAGGTTTTTTTCCCACAGCCTAAGGTTAAGAAACTTTAAGTCCTGCTCCTCTCACATCCACCTTCCTTCCAGCTATGTCCTCCTGTTGCTTTATTCTGCATTGACTCTGGCAGTGATTTAATCAACTTTCGTGGAATAATGGACAACAAAACCAGAATTATGCAATAGCTTTTTGCTGTGTTAGCAAGTTGAACTGGTATACTGCATGAGCTGATGAATGCCAGAGATGGTGCAAAGTAGGAAGTTATAGCACTGGAAGTGAGGAAAAGAGAAAGAAGAGCAGTAAGGAAAGATGAAAATGAAGACAACGCACCCCCATACATCAACTATCTATTAATTAATCTTAAGCATATTAAGAAATCACATATTTAAGAGGCTGTCTCTCTCTTGCAGTACCTCTACATAATATACATACATCTGAACA
This sequence comes from Phoebastria nigripes, assembly GCA_035582835.1. Classification (NCBI taxonomy): domain Eukaryota; kingdom Metazoa; phylum Chordata; class Aves; order Procellariiformes; family Diomedeidae; genus Phoebastria; species Phoebastria nigripes. Next base: position 43,764 of record JAYKAV010000027.1, read on the forward strand.
ATGAGTTACACATTCTGATTTTGTAGAGATTTACAACCCTTGAGCACACAAATAAACTACTACCTAAAGTGCAAGATGACAAAAGACTCAAACGATCAGCAAACTATAGCTATTCTAGTGTATAGCGTACACGGCAGTTAAAAATCAGACAGCATGTTCTTGTGGTGTGGTTGATTTTTTTCTGGTGACTCTGGACCAACAGAACAGTATCTGCATTTTCTTCTGCTTGAGAGTAGCATTTACTAGCTGCATGTATAGGCAAAACACAGAACACTGCTTTTGACTAAGTATTTGGAGAGAACAGAATTATCTGTGGTGCAAAAAAACCAAACCCGAGTTAAATGCTCTTCTGACATAAACCACTGTGAAGTCATTTTATTAATGTATGAATTGATCAGGGGTGAAGTGACACCAGTTAAACTTTCACTATATTACAGAAATGCTTGTCCCTCAAATTTGCAGACAGCAAGAATCGAGGAAGTACTAAGATAGTACAAAGTTATCTTTAACTTTGTACCCCTGTGAGGATACAGGAAGTGCAAACCAGCTTCAGAAGATGCCGAGTCGGGGATTAAAGTCAGCGGTAGGGTAACATGCCCACCGATTTACAGGCAAGCAACAGCGGTAAGGGTCAAAGCCTGACCACCGCCTCAACCACCAGAAGGGCGGGGGACGTCCCAGCGCTCGGCCCTTGCAGAGAGCATCCTCCTCCCGACCAGCGGACGGAACCGTCAGAAAGGGAGGGAGAACCGTCGCCGCCTCCGACGGCCGTTCCCCCTCCTCCGCCCCCTCCCGCAGGGCAGCGAGGCAGTTGTCCCCCTCCCCCTCCCC
>JAYKAV010000027.1:44891-55529 GCA_035582835.1 Phoebastria nigripes
GGGGCTGGGGCTGGGGCTGGGGCTGGGGCTTCGGCTTCGGCTTCCTTCGCCGTCGCTGCTTCCGCTCCACCCCGGGCTGGAGGTGGGGGAGCTCCTTGTTCCCTGCGCTGAGGGCATGCGGGGCGGGACGGGAGGAGGTGTCGCCAGGCCTGGAGCTGCGGAGCAGCTTCTGCAGGCGCCGCTCACTGAAGCAAAGCGGAGGCGACGCCGTGGCCTGCGGAGAAGCGTGCCGCATCAGGTAGTCAGCTGGAGCCCTCGTGCGCTACTGGAAGTACAGGACCTACGGGGCTGTCTGCGGCAGCGGCGGTGGTGCTCGATACCGGAGCCGGAGCCCTGATGATGCCCCTAACAACAGAGCTGGGCGGCTCTTTCAGGGTGGGCAGCTCGCATGCCCGCTGGAGAGCAGAGGAGGCGTGCACGGGCGTGCTGCAGCCAGTTCTGCCCTAACAGAGCACGTATAGGGTGTGCTCGACCCTAAACATCTGGAGGGTGAGGGGCTGGGCCGTGGCGTTGTGGAAGCAATAACGGAAGGGGAAAGACAGAAAAGGAGAAATTGGCCACGTGTTTGTATTTCTGTGCGCGAAACGTGAACGGTCACGATCTCCACTGACTGAAGATGTCCCTGCCCATGGCAGGGGGTTGAACTAGATGACCTTTAAAGGTCCCTTCCAGCCCAAACTATTCTACGATTCCATCATTCTATGAAAATGCCGTTAGTACCTATAAACTATTGCTGTCTGCCAGCCGCTGCGGAATTTTTGCAGTTGTCTTCCTTTCATCACATGTAGGTGCAGTGTTGTTAAGCAAACTCGTTTGCCACCCTGTGTAAACTATTAACTTGAGATATTTTATTTATTACTGATGAAAAAGTAATTACATTCTGAAAAAGTGCATAGAAAAGAAAATACATTTTAACTTGCTGGACTTCCTTAATTTTTTTAACTGGTGTAGGAGGATTTTAAGCTGTAATATGTTTATGGGCTGTGAATACAGCCGATCAGTTTTTACCAAGTTTCAGTTTAAAACAGCAAGCTTATACTCAGGTTTAATACAGTAGTTCTTAAAGTCCTCTAAATTGTAACCATGTTGCTATACTAAAGAAAGGGGATGCATGAACATCTTTAGACATTAAAGTGTCTTGCCTTTTTCCCTGCCTGTACTGCCTGCCTTTTAAAAAACTGATATAAAGGCAAACTCTCTTGAGTGTCGATTTTCTAGCTGGTTTTATTTCTGTTTGTCTTTCCAAACTATTTGCATTATATGCCTATGAATCTGATACATTTCCTTTTGGTATCAATAGGGAGTCTTTTTGTTGGTTTAAGGGGAGTTGGATTAATGACTAAACCATGATTCAGATTTGTAGCCTCTTGACAAAGAATAGATAAAAAGCCTGATTCTGAACAGTGGTGATTTTCTTAGAATAAACAGAAAAAAGGAAACTCTTAAACAGGATCTGATCTTCTCACATTAAGGTCTGCAAAAGTAACCTCATTACGAATCTATATTGTCAGAGCTAGGTAAGATGAACACAACTTCATATTGGCACTAGCTTAAGAACTGATAAGTGTAAAATCTATGCAGGTACTATGAAGGGGGACAGATGGTCGGGACGTATATAATTACGTTCATGTGCAGATGTGTTATTACTATGGTATTCCTGAAATACAGGTTATATAGTGTATCTTTGGCTGTTTGTGGAATAAGGGATGTTAGCAAGAAGGAAGAAGAGAGAATCAAAGGGTAAAGTAGTTGCAACATTCATATCCATCATTGTGTTTAACATCTGACTTTTGTGCTTTTCGCTTAATTTCTATCCATTAAATAGCACCTTTATTTAGATTATACCCTTGTCACTTGAAATACCTGTATTCTGAATCCAAAACCACAGAATCGTAGAATATCCTGAGTTGGAAGGGACCCCTGAGGATCATCGAGTCCAACTCCTGACTCTACACAGAGCAACCTAAAAGTTAAGCCATATGTCAGAGAGCATTGTCCAAACGCTTCTTGAACACTGACAGTCTTGGGGCCATGACCACTTCCCTGGGGAGCTTGTTCCAGTGCTTGACCACTCTCTCAATGACGAACTTTTTTCTAATGCCCAATCTGAACTTCCCCTGACACAGCTTTATGCCGCTTCCTCGCATCCTATCTCAGTTTCCTAGTGTTCTTTCTGCTTGTTAGGAGTTATTTTTTAAAGATTTTTTTCTTAATTTCATTGTTCATAATAAACATAATTATTCCTGATATCATAAGGAGTTTTGTAGCTCAAGCATCTTACCTTTTTATTTGATCGGCTTTAGACTCTTTACCTGACATTCTCTATGTTACCTGTTTAGGGCCTAATTTTGTTGCCATTATAATATATGGCTGATCATCCATGTAAGCTATTTTTCAATTCTTGATCAGTTTTTGAAAATGGAATAATATTTTATTGCTAACCTAATATAACTGATCAATCTATTAAAGTCTTATCAGTTACTTCGAAATTAACATTCAATATTTTCATTTGCATTTTTTAGGGTACAAGAAAAAAGCTCAGAAGTCAAATTTGAAAAGCAGCAGGGCCAAATAATGGAACCTCCTTTAAAATAACTTCCAAAATTGGACACTTTTTGCTAGTAGGTCCAGGAATGATTTCTTCTTTTTTCTTATGAAATAACGGGCTTCAATAGGATGACTCATAGAATAAATTTCAACTTATTGCAGTAATGGTAAAATTTGGACCTTAGAAAGTCTAATGTCCAAATAAGCCATAAGCATGCAATGCTTAAGAAATTGAACAGCACCAAGAAGAGTGTAAGATGACAAGAACACTTCCCAGACAACAGAATTAATGAAAAAAATAGCATGGAACAGTTTACACAGATTTTTCCTTACTCAGTCCATTTTTTACCCATCAAGGCAGGTGTATCAGTCTCATAATGAGTGCAATGGTTAAATTGGCAAGGACTAGCAGTTGTTTTTAGCTTGTCTGTAGCATGGAATGTACCAATTTCCTAGGATTATTCAGGGCTGTAATGTAATGTATATCTTAAGTAAATTGGAAATACATTGTCTCGATCTTGCCTACTCCGTTGCTGTGGAACATTATAAGTTCTTGCTTTGGTATTTATATATAGGTCTTACATTTGTTACAGAGTATTGGATAGTATTCTGTGTTGTATATGGAGTAGATGCTCTGTGGACTCTTCTGGACTGGTCACTGCTTTCATGGATATGGCCATGGAGAGCTGGGCTGGAGGAGCCAAGTTGTTTCTTTGGTTGTATCTGTGTTGCTTAGTAAGTACGGCCAGAGGCTCTTTTCTACTCCTAGTGGCATAAAATGTTCGTATCCATGGTACCTCTGACCACATGTGATGCCCTGATAGGTCTAAGACAAAATAGTAATTTTTTTGTCTGTTTTTTAGTTCAAAGTATAAGATAGGCTGCAACACAGTCTTTGTATTATTTCAGAGTGGTGCTTTCACAAATTGGAACAAAGAGTATGTGTTTTTTGATTAGCTTGTGTCACGAAGGCCTGTTGGTGGCTATGTAGTGGAGAAGGGAGCGAAACCTAACAGTTTGCTCTAGAGTGGCTGTTGGGAGTGGTCCCTGGTATATGCTATCCCTTGAACTGTGTTCTGGCCTTATGTAGGAGAGTGCAAGTTAGTACAGTTGAAAACTGCACCAGGAAGTGTCATAGACTTTAGCTCTCTCCTTGGCCCTGCTTTATTTAGCAACAGATGATTGATGTGATGAATTGTCATCCTTTATTTTTTAATATTTTAATTAATTTTGTAAACTCTACACAAGCACCATAGCTGTCTGTATGGTGGGCCGCATAAAAAGAAGTGCGGCCAGCAGGTTGAGGGTGGTGATTCTCCCCCTCTACTCTCCTTGGCTGAGACCCCACCTGAAGTACTGCATCCAGCTCTGGAGTCCTCAGTACAAGAAAGACATGGACCTGTTAGAGTGGGTCCAGAGAAGGGCCACAAAGATGGTCAGAGGACTGGAACATCTCTCCTGTGAAGAAAGGCTGAGAGAGTTGGGGTTTTTCAGCCTGGAGAAGAAAAGGCTCTGGGGAGATCTTATTGGGGCCTTTCAATATATAAAGGGGGCTAATAAGAAGGACAGAGAGAGAGTTTTTACCAAGGCCTGTAGTGACAGGACAAGGGGCAATGGTTTTAAACTGAAAGAGGGGAGATTTAGATTGGTTATAAGGAAGAAATTTTTTACGATGAGGGTGGTGAGACGCTGGAACAGGTTGCACAGAGAAGTTGTGGCTGCCCCGTCATTGGAAGTGTTCAAGGTCAGGTTGGACGGGGTTTTGAGCAATTGGATCTAGTGAAAGAGTCCCTGCCCATGGCAGGGGGTGTTGGACTACATGGTCTTTGAAGGTTCCATTCAACCCAAATCATTCTGTGAATCTGTGATTCTATGATTCTACGCTATATAAAATTTTCAGTCGTTACCAGTGATAGTTAAGTGACGCGTGTTTAGCGGAGGACAGAATATTTTGGGATTCAAATGGCTGCAGGAAGCTATGCTGTATAAGCAGTTACACCGAGGAGTTTGCCGAGTCCATCATTCATTTACTACATACTAATAAATAACTACTAATGAAGTGATCTTTAGTTGACCAAGGAAGGCTTTCAGAGATAGGCCTACAGTTTTAGACCACTGTCTATCCTAAATAAGCCAGGTTGGGGGCTTTTAATGCAGGTTTGCCGAAGTTTTTTCCAGCTTTTGGTCTAATTCTAGTCTCAAATCAAATTCTGTAAGTATTAATTTAAAGTTGGTGAAATGGAGAGACTGTATTTACTATGTATATGGTCTGTTCACCTTAAATGCAGGTGTATTTTGTTTCCATTTTCTTCTAACTATGTGAATTTTTTTAGGAGGGAAAGGTTCTATAAAGTAATGGCTGTAAATGAATATGCCAAGTGTGCTGGTTTTGGCTGGGATAGAGTTAATTCCCTTCATAGAAGCTAGTACGGGGCTATGTTTTGGATTTGTGCTGAAAACAGTGGTGATAATACAGGGATGTTTTAGTTACTGCTGAGCAGTGCTTACACAGAGTCAAGGCCTTTTCTGCCTCTCACACCGCCCCACCAGCGAGTAGGCTGGGGGTGCACAAGAAGTTGGGAGGGGACACAGCTGGGACAGCTGACCCCAACTGACCAAAGGGATGTTCCATACCATATGACGTCATGCTCAGCATATAAAGCTGGGGGAAGAAGGAGGAAGGGGGCACGTTTGGAGTGATGGCATTTGTCTTCCCAAGTAACCGTTAGGCGTGATGGAGCCCTGCTTTCCTGGAGATGGCTGAACACCTGCCTGCCGATGGGAAGTAGTGAATGAATTCCTTGTTTTGCTTTGCTTGCGTGCATGGCTTTTGCTTTCCCTATTAAACTGTCTTTACCTCAACCCATGAGTTTTCTCACTTGTACGCTTCCGATTCTCTCCCCCATCCCACCAGGGGGGAGTGAGCGAGTGGCTGTGTGGTGCTTAGTTGCTGGCTGGGGTTAAACCACAACACCTAGCATATTGGGTGTGGGAGTCAGCACTAAATATTTTCCTCTACAGATCTTCTCCTGATTGTCAGCAATACTTGATAATGTAATGTAGCCCATCTGAACTATTTTTAAGGCGTGGAAAGGTTAATTAGATAATTCTTTTTCGTGTTTAATGGTTTCATGTTTCATCATAGTAATGGTTATGAAGACTAAGAAATCTTCAGATCATTAATCCTTTAAAAATTAATATTGTTTAGACATAGCTAGAAAAGTAAACTATGTCTACCATTACAGAAATTTGAAATACAAGTTTGATAAAATAAAAGTTATTCTCACAACGTTAAAATAATCTAATTAGTTCCCAGAGTGTATTCAACTGGACAGTAACCAGGGGAAAATGAAATGTTACTTTCTCCAAATCTTTTTGACATCCAAATCCTTTACATTCCTATTAAAACCAAACAAAACCCCACTCCATATAAAACTGCTAACAAGTCCCTGCAACAAAACACAGTCAAAAGAGGATTTTAAGTAGATGTTGAAAGTTGCTGATAGAAAAACCAAGATTCAAAAGAAGGTGGTTTTATGCAGAGTTCTTTTTTTCCTGGCTAGAGTGACTCAGGAAAATAAATGTCCCACATTTGTGTGCAAATTACATTCTGCTCATACACTGAAGCGTTAATGTGTTTCATCCATGTTCTGTTCAGTGTTTTTTTGCAGTAACCACAGTTGTACAAATAATTCAGATTTTTTAAGAAAGGGAGTAAATTAATGCTTTGTTATTACGTGAACGAAGCACAGGAAAAAGTATTTTGATGTTCTGCCAATTTTCAAAAGTTTCTCTTTAAATACAGTTTTAAGATAATAATGTCAGGGACTGTTTATATTAACTTTAGTAGGCTTTCTCCAACAAATGCGTACAAGCCAAGGAGAAGTCATTATGTTAGAACAGGCATTGTAGTGCATTTCAGTGCATTGGGATTTTTTTTTCATAATAGAAATGTGATTTTGCAGCCATACACAGTTCTGAACAATGTGCTAAATGCTAGATTTTCAGAGCAGTACAGACTGTTTCTCTCAGAAATTTTAATTGCAGGCAACATCTTATCTACTTTAAACAAATTAAGGTGAAAAGGAACAGATTCATTATATTGTCAATGTAGAGACTTAAGCACAGTACTTGGCACCAGAATTTTTACCATCTGATTCTAATGTTAGTTACCTTAGCTACTAAACAACTGACTGTTAGTTGTGCTCACCTGTCTGCCTGCTCAGGACAGTGACTGTTTCTGAGGTGCTGATTTCCTCTCTACTTATTTTTTTGCTCAGCTGTCAATAATGATGCATAGGCATTAGAAATTAATCTCCTTTTGTTATTCTGTCTTCGGATCCTACTTGCAGCTGGATACATGCATTTTCATGGCCATTGCTGCAAGTTCACGTGGGTCAACAATCATCCTAGTTATGCTCCTCTGCCCAATAAACTAGTGCTGTACTAGGTCTCCAGTATCTTTTACCCTCTGAGCCTAAAATGGCTGTCCTGCTTGAGGCTGAGTCCATCTAGCCAAGTATCTTGTCTCCAAATAGGTTGCAGCTGCCTCCTCACAAAGATGGTCTTGCAGTAGATTTTCTGCATTCTTCTTTTGAGGAGTAGAAGAGGAAATGCAAGAAGCAGCATTTGATCCAGAGATTAAATACTTATTTCCTGAGTGTGAAATGTCCACGTTTGCTTTATATATGTGTCTATGGAATGTACTGTCTCTGTACCCTTACCCATCTTTTTGACAGTAAATTTTGCCTTAGAAAAAAAGCAGTGGTCGTAAATGGCTGCCTATGGAAGAGTAAGAACCAGGCAATCATATGATAACACTTATCTGAAGTATTTACAGAAACACAAAATTACTATTTTTTGTGCAAAGAATCACCTCTTCTGTTGGCTTTGAACCTGGATACTACTTGTTTAATTTGATGGAACCCAAGATTTATGTATTGGAAGACAAAGTTAACAGTTAGTTCTTATTCTTCTGAAGAATAATCTTCTTAAGTAGCATAACCACTCTAAATTATTTCTTTTACAGACTGAAGAGTACTAGCTAGCCCACCTAGTCATTCCTTGAATGGGAGGTGTTCTATAACTTTTATCATCCTAGTTGCTTTTCTTTGAAACTTTTGTATTTAAATTGTGTTATTTTTGAGATGAGAGAGGCATGATTGCACAGAAATTTCAAAGTATGGGTGAACCATAAGCTGTTAAAAGTGGTGTAATGATGGTCTTGATTTTTTTCTCTGTTCTTTTCCTGAGAATTCCTACCATTTGATTTGCTTTTTTGACTGCATATTGAGCTCATAGTTCTGAGAAAATATATATCATATGCTCAAGACCTCAGTTCTGAGTAGTGATAATAAACTAGTGATGATAGTTAGGGTTATTTTTCTCCACATGCATGACTGTACGCTTACCTGCACTGAATTTTATCTGCCATTTTATTGCCCAGTCACTCAGTATCCTAAAGTCCTTCTGTAGTTCTTCACAGTTTACCCTCTTGCTTAAAAACTCTGATTGCTTTGCAATATCAAGCAGACCTTTTCACTTTATTGCTCACCACCTCCTCTTCCATGAATATATATGGGATAGGAGAGGTCCCATCACAGAATTCTGCGGGACTTTACTGATGAACATCCTCCACTAGGAGAACTGACAGTTTCGGTCTTACATGCTGTTTCCTGATATTTAACTTGTTATTTTTCTGTGCAAGGACTTTCCCTCTTATCCCATGATTGCTTAGCTCCCTTAAAAGTTGTTGGGAAGGGGCTTTGTTAGAACCCCTACCTACATGTTTTTCACCCCTTCAGAGACCTGCAAGAGATTTGTAAAGCCAGATGTACCTTAAAGAGGCTGTGTTGACTCTTCCCAAACAGATCATATTTATCTAAATATCCATTCTATCCATTAGGTGTCAGCACAGAATTCAGTGGCATTGCTGAATTCTCTGGGATCTGATTTGGATTCATCTGAACATTAAAAGAATTGTTGAAAGGATATGTTAATTTTCTTATAATGAAGTTTACAGCATTTTATGCCAGCTTATCTCCGTGTTTTTCAGTGGTACTATTCTGACTTGTAGGACCTTGTGTATCAAACACATGTGTAGCAGTAGCTAAGTTAACTGCTTGCCAGATGCATGTTCAGAGTGACCTTTTGGCTATGCTGATAAGAAGTAAACCTCTTAAGGTTCACCAATATGCAATGTAGTGCCAGCACAGTTGTTACTTTTGAGGTATGTATAGCTCTTGACATTCATCTGCAGCTCTCATGCAAGTGTATGAAAGGAAATTTCCAAAGGCATCACTGGAAATTGGGACCTAATGGACAGTAATTTTTCTTGATGACTGATTCCTTACCTGCTGTTTTTGCCTTTGAAAAATGTGCCCCCAAGAATTTCTATGGGAGGCCTATAGGAAAACAATTTCTGAATGGAATGATAATAAAGCTAGAAGATACACTGTGTTCAAGATAAATTACTACATTTTTCTTTAAGAGTCTAATTTAGGGGAAAAAATTAAGAAGATACTAAACCAGGATTTATTGGCCAGATGAAATAGGGAGAATTGGAAGATATTAGATAAGGTTAAAAAAAGTCTATAAAATGTTTAAAAAAAATCTGTGGCTTGAAGATATTGGCATTAAAATAGCTACAAATATGTTACCTCAGTTTCAAGGTCAATAAGATTTTTTTTTTGATCAGTCAGTTCATGTTCCAGGAAAAAATTATCAGTATGGGTTGGAAAAATAAAGACAGGAGGATTAAGGACACCTAAAAATATGTGACACTACATAATCATATAATTATCATACAAAGTGTAGCAGCTTTAAGGATTGTGTAAGCGAATGGAATTCATTCTTGCCTCTGTTCATGAGGTCTGAAATTCCCTATACCAGACTAGGAGTCCAGTTCTTGCTGTGTGTGAACGTGTTTACTTGAAGTCATGGAAGGGATCTCTTGAGATCATCTGTCCAATCCCCCCCGGCTCAAAGCAGGGTCAGCTGAAGCTAGTTGCTTAATACATTGTCTAGCCCTTTTCTGAATATCTCCAAGGATGGAGACTCTGCAACCTCTCTATGCAGCCTCTTCCAGTGTTTGACCACCCTCACTGTAAATTTTTTTTTTTCTTATGTTTAAATGGTATTTCTTGTATTTCAGTTTGTGCCCATTGCTGCTTGTCCATCCACTGGATACCTCTGAGAAGAGTCTGGGTCCATCTTTATATACAGTGGGATTGAGTGCCCCCTCAACAAGTTTGCAGATGACACCAAGCTGAGTGGTGCAGTTGATTCACTAGAGGGAAGGGATGCCATCCAGAGGGACCTTGATAGGCTTGAGGAGTGGGCCCATGTGAACTTCATGAAGTTCAACAAGGCCAAGTGCAAGGTCCTGCACCTGGGTGTGGGCAATCCCCAATATCAATACAGACTGAGGGATGAAGGGATTGAGGGCAGCCCTGTGGAGAAGGAGTTGGGGATAGTGGTAGATGAAAAATTGGACATGAGCCGGCAATGTGTGCTTGTAGCCCAGAAAGCCAATCTTATCCTGGGCTGCATAAAAAGAAGTGTGGCTAGCAGGTTGAGGGAGGTGATTCTCCCCCTTTACTCCACTCTCATGAGACCCCACCTGGAGTACTGCATCCACCTCTGGAGTCCTCAGTACAAGAAAGACATGGACCTGTTAGAGTGGGTCCAGAGAAGGGCCACAAAAATGGTCAGAGGACTGGAACATCCCTCCTGTGAAGAAAGGCTGAGAGAGTTGGGGTTGTTCAGCCTGGAGAAGAAAAGGCTCTGGGGAGACCTTATTGGGGCCTTTCAATATATAAAGGGGGCTAATAAGAAGGACAGAGAAAGATTTTTTACCAGGGCCTGTAGTGACAGGACAAGGGGCAATGGTTTTAAACTGAAAGAGGGGAGATTTAGATTGGTTATAAGGAAGAAATTTTTTACGATGAGGGTGGTGAGACGCTGGAACAGGTTGCACAGAGAAGTTGTGGCTGCCCCGTCATTGGAAGTGTTCAAGGTCAGGTTGGACGGGGTTTTGAGCAATTGGATCTAGTGAAAGAGTCCCTGCCCATGGCAGGGGGTGTTGGACTA